>LBNU01011436.1:83504-93903 GCA_014162995.1 Artemisia annua | reverse complement strand
TATATATAGTTAATTATATATATATATATACTATTATATAATATATAATTGTGTGTTGTTGGTGTGTGGTGTGTATGTTTGTGGTGTGGTGTGTATGTTCGAAATTGTATTAGTGAAGAGAAAGAGATGAGCAGAAATCGTATTCAACTTTTAGGGGGGATAAACACCACATACACACACCAACACGACACACAAAAGGAGTGTCTTGAGCCTTTCTAACTCCAGCATAAGCATATGCTTTGCCAGGCTTTTATAAGTGATTGGCTTGTTACGAAATGTAACAAAATGTAACACCCCCAACCGAGAAGTCTAAGTCATTAATGAGTCAAATCAGATCACAAAGCGAAACTGAATTTCATTTACAATAAGCAGCAAGGATACAAGGTTACAACAAAACATCAAACAAAAACAAAGCTAAAATACAAAACAAAGCCCAAACCCAGACTAAGCCCAATCTCGATAATTATCTAGTCACTCTATGTCCAGTCCAATTTACAATTGTGTTGTGTGGGGTAAAGTCTTTCAAGCCCACAAAGCAAAGCCTTCGTCCATATACCCAGCTTCCTCCTAAACCTGCCGCATGAGCAAATAAGAAATGCGCGACTTAAAAGCTCAAGTGAACAATATGAAATAAACAAGCACCAACAAGAAATACGCATAACGAGAAAGTACAAAAGAGAGTTCTTTACTAAGTGTGTCAGGTATGTCCATAAAGATTTCAACCAAAGTATAGAAACGAATTATCAAAGCTTGATTACGAGAGTTACTCAAGTAAGTACCAAAAGGTCATCAGAATAAGTCAAAATCATCAAAGTTAATTCAAAGCGATTCAGTAATTTAACCCCCAGGCCACACACAATCATCCTACACATTCATATAAGTTAGCCCTGAATGATTTCAGCTTCCTCAAATAGGAATGGAACGGCGAAGCACGCATGCCCAATCACCACACCACATGTAGTATACTCAGTCCCTATCATATAATAGCAAAGCCACACACATATCACAAAAAACTAGGAGCATCCAAGACGCCCCTGCTAGCCAACAACAGACATTAATAAATAATAATAATAATAACAGCAGTCGAATAACAATGGAATCAGGGACGCGTAAAGTACATCTATTCGCAACTACGCTAGAGCTACAGTATCATTCGCTTTTTAGCCAAACAACGTTTTAGGAGTGTGTAAAATCGTTACTTGTCAAAAAAAATCTTAAAAGTTTCGTTTCTTACTAAAAAATGTGTACTTTTACTTAAAAAGAATCGATTTTTAACTTTTTTGTTAAAGTAGTTGTTTTATTGAAGTTTTAGTGTTTTTAAAGAAGTTGTACAAAAGATTTCAATCAAAAACATCAAAACGAGTGATTTTTAGGTGTTTTTTGGTGAAAATTTGTTCTAGCGTTTAGCTCCTCGTTGGGATTTCTTCATAGCGTTTAACTTCATATCTAGCGTTTAGCTCAAAAAAAGGATAGCGCTTTGGATTTTAGTGAAGGACAATTTTGGCTTATTCATAGCGTTTAGCTATTTTTCAGCGTTTACCTCTGTTCTAGCGTTTACCTCTGGTCTAGCGTTTACCTCTGGTCTAGCGTTTACCTCCTAGCGTTTACCTCTAGTCTAGTGATGAGGTGAAAAGTGTACCCATTTTAGGGGGTCATTTAAGCCCTAATTCGAGTTAATATGATCAAATATTGCCCTAAATCGTTCCTTTTGTCATTTTAGGTACTTTTGAGAAGAATTCTGGAAAACACATCATTTTGGACGTTTTTGGAGCATAAAGTGAGGAAAACGACAAAGTCTCAAAAGCATGCTGGAAATCCTTCCTGACGGCGTCAGAGTCACAAGGTGACGCCGTCAGCCAACCAAGACAAAGGAGTGGATTCTGACTATACGTGAAGCCCTAAGAAGAAAATGTGATGTTTACACCTGACGGCGTCAGGTGTTAATATACCTAGGCTGTCAGGTGTAATGTTAAAGAGTGACAGCCCAGAGCAAATTTACAAGTGACGGCGTCAAAAGTAGATCTAGGCCATCCGAGAACCCTAATGGCGGCGAGCTGATGGCGTCAGAGCGTATAAGCTGACGCCGTCAGAGTATATTTTCTATAAATACTTTTCTATTTTTCATTCATTAGTGTGCAACTTTTGGGAACACACCTTAGACGACTTTGACAGCTATTTCAAGGGTTTTTCTCCCTTGATTCTTCCATGTTCAATTGAAGATAAGTCTCCATTCAAAGTAATCAATATGTCTATGTGTTGGTTAATTATATCTTATGCTTGTCTTTCAATTAACATGCTAGGCTAGATTTATCTTGTGTTTGCTTAGATCTAATGAAACCTAACTATTAATTATTGGTTGTTGGTGTGTTATTAATTGTATTGGATGATTGTTTATCGATGTTAGGCTTAAGAAAACTGGCCAATCTCCTATATGGTAACGTGCTTGAACGTCTTAAGAAACATGAACCAATGCGTACTAGGTTTTTATGGTTGTATTTAATGCATGAGCGAATTCTAATGATCCCATGGTAGGAGCTTCTAGCAGGCTCGACATAGGAGTGAAGTAGGAGCTTATAGAGTTGGGGAAGTACGTACGCCACCCCACGAATGGTATTAAGGAATACACCCGACATCCACGCAATTAATACACACTAATTAACCGGTAAAAGATAGTTAGGGAGTAAGGAAATCTAAGTAAACACATTTGTATCCATATAAGTTTCACAACCACTTAGTTTTAGTTATTTTTATTTTATTTGCAATAGTAGTTTTTGGGTTAGTTGGCTAGCAACTAATTCCGCCCAATCCTTCAAACCCGAGATTTTACTTGCTTTCTAAAAAATATAAAAATACTAAAATAATCATCCCTCACCCTTAGACCTATTAGAGTAGTTTTTCATACCTAACGAACACTATTCCCTGTGGAGAACGATCAATCCCCCGTACTTACCACTACACTATACTACATCGGTCAGGTACACTGCCTGGTGGGGTTGTAAGCCTCTTGAGATCCCTTGATAGGTAAAACCTGTTGCGTGGTCGCAATCCCGCGTTATCAAGTTTTGGCGCCGCTGCCGGGGAATAGTTATTGTTTAGGTTGAATTTTTATTTTATTATGTCTACTCACTAGATTCCTTTCTAGTGAGATTTTTATTTTATTTTTCTAGGATTTTCTTTAGTCTATCTATTTTCTTTGTGTTTTTGTTCGTAACCATTACCATCCGACATCATGGAAGGTGGTAATATCCTCGATCCCAACAACCCAGCACAACCAAAACAACCTCCTAGAGCCCGTACTTTAGGAGAGTACTCCCGTCCTAGCCACCATGGCTATCGAAACACCATTGAGCTCACCCAAGGAGCCAATGTCACTCCTTTGCGATCCGACACCATCCGGTTGTTGCAAAGCAGATGCGCATTCCATGGACTTCGTTCCGAAGATCCAAATCAACATCTTAAGGATTTCCTCAAAATCGTAGATTCCATAGACCTTGATGTTGAAACTCGAGAGACTACCCGATTACGTCTCTTCCAATTCTCTCTGTGAGACCATGCTAGTCAGTGGCTAGAGCGTCTACCCGCAGGATCCATCACCTCTTGGGATGNTTTTGGCGCCGCTGCCGGGGAATAGTTATTGTTTAGGTTGAATTTTTATTTTATTATGTCTACTCACTAGATTCCTTTCTAGTGAGATTTTTATTTTATTTTTCTAGGATTTTCTTTAGTCTATCTATTTTCTTTGTGTTTTTGTTCGTAACCATTACCATCCGACATCATGGAAGGTGGTAATATCCTCGATCCCAACAACCCAGCACAACCAAACCAACCTACTAGAGCCCGTACTTTAGGAGAGTACTCCCGTCCTAGCCACCATGGCTATCGAAACACCATTGAGCTCACCCAAGGAGCCAATGTCACTCCTTTGCGATCCGACACCATCCGGTTGTTGCAAAGCAGATGCGCATTCCATGGACTTCGTTCCGAAGATCCAAATCAACATCTTAAGGATTTCCTCAAAATCGTAGATTCCATAGACCTTGATGTTGAAACTCGAGAGACTACCCGATTACGTCTCTTCCAATTCTCTCTGTGAGACCATGCTAGTCAGTGGCTAGAGCGTCTACCCGCAGGATCCATCACCTCTTGGGATGATATCACAACTCGCTTCTTAGCTCAATTTTTCCCACCGGGAAGAACTACCAAGCTAAGGAATGATATCTTGACTCGATTCAAGGACTTACTCCAAAAAGTCCCTCATCATGGCATAGACCTTTGGCTCCAAGTCCAAATCTTCTATGACCATATCAATATCCCCACGAGGAAAACCATTGACCAAGCGGCCGGTGGTAAGCTACGTGATCTAAGTGCGGAACAATCATGGGATCTCCTAGAAGATCTTGCTCTCTATGACAACGAAAGTTGGAATGATCCCCGTGATTTGAATAAAACGGTCAAGGCAATATCTTTGCCTTCGAATAATTCAAGCACTTCCGACCGTAGGAACATAGAAATTGAAGACCAAGTCAAGTTTCTTATGAAATCCTACGAGGCTCCTAAACCTTCAAGCCAAGTGAACAAAATCACTTCTTCGTGCGAATTATGTAGTGGTCCCCACGACACTCGTGATTGCATGGAACTCCCCGAACAAGCTTTTGCGGACTACGCATCCTCGCGTACCGACGGAGCAGGAGACACGTGGTACACTTTCAAACCCGAGCCAAACCCTTACGGTGACTCATACAACCCCTCATGGAGAAATCACCCAAACCTTAGGTGGAAGTTAAACCAAAATGCACAATATACCAATTCTTCCAACCCACCTAATCGTTTCAATCAAACGGTTCCTACTCGAACCGTACCTTCAACAACAATCCTTCCAATAATAATGGTAGTACCAATAATCTCGAAGGATTGATGTCTCAATTTATGGCATCTCAAGAAGCTCGAATAGCTAGATTCGAATCCGAATTCAATCAACAACAAACGGAGATGACCAATAAGATAGACAACTTATTGAAGGCCCTCAACAACCAAGTGCTATCACCTCCACATAAGGACGCTAGGAACACTAATAGCGGACCCCAAATCAAGGACCCTTCTTCATCCAAACATGTCCACTTCGTCAACGTTGTCACCATTAAACCAATTGATAGGAGTGAGGATAATAGTGAACCTAAGGACGAGGTTAAGGAAGTCGAGGTAGATAAGGAAATTAGGAAAAGTGAGATTAAAGAAGTAGAAGATGAAGAGGATTACTTCAATAGGTTACCAACAAGGGAAGAGAGGGCACACCATAAGGATTTATTCGATGACTCCGAGACACCATACTTCCTAGGTAATCCGATTATCAAAACAGGAGACCCTTCTAATCTCAACATACCATGCAACATCAGACATTTGCATGTGTGGAAAGCTTACATCAACCCTAGATCGCCCATAAACATCATGACTAGAGTCCAATACAACTTGATAATGAAAAATCAACTTGGGTATAGGGTATTCCTCGGTAGGGGATGGATTAGTAACTTCATGGGAAGAGTTAGGGGATTACCGGTTTATCTAGGAAACTTCACCTATGTCACCGACTTTGTGATTGTAGAAGATATCCGCCCAATTGTCGATGCAAGTTTAACCCAAGTAGTTTTGGGAAAGCCGTTTATCGAGCTCTCTAGGATGACTTATGAACCTTCCTTAGGGATAGTTAGTTTTAAGGATGAGAACGATGAAGTGAACTACCAAATGCCATATAAGATAGAGCAATTTCAACACTTGTCAAACATTGAGAAGGAGCTTAAACAAGCGGTCTACTATAGGAATGATGGGGACAGACGCAGGGGAGTAGACTATGTCATGGAAAGGATATTCGGTTTCTACAAGGATTGTTTGAAATTAGGACCGGATTATAAAACCGGACAAGAGGAGGATCTAGAAACCGTGACCAACGATGAAGTCACGTAAGGTACGGTGACTTTGAGTCTAGCTACAAGACTCGTTAATAAAGAAAAGCCGCTTCTTGGGAGGCAACCCAAGCTTTATTTGCTTTGTGTTTATTTAGTTGTTTGTTTGATTTTATTTGTTTCCGTATGTATGTTACTTTTCTTGTTATTGATTCATGCTTCAAAAACTAACTTGTGAAAATGCTTTATTGTGTTTTTAACTTCGTCTTAACTACATATAAAGGTATTTTGCAAAAGATAAGTGTAAGGGAAATCTAAATCGGTTTATAAGAACGAATGAACATGAATCATAACAATATAAATTAACATACATATTAGTACTTGTTTGAGTCAAATGCTTGTATAGAGTCATAATGATATTTTTGCAGGAATTCCAGGAAGTAAGGTATAGTTTTTCCAGAATTTTTCCGGAAACTTAACATGAGAATTCTGTCAGATCATTTTTGACGGCGTCAGGCCTTACAACCTGACGGCGGCAGGCAGTAATTTTCTGAAATTTTTGAAAGTTTTATTTTTCTTCCAGAATCATAAAAAGTTTTGTTAATTCTCTTACTTATAATCTCCAGGAATTCTGCAAAAACATTCATTCCACAAGCATTATACCCTATTATAGATTATACCGCCGATTTTACGCGAGGTTCGCCTTTATTGTTTTTTTTCAGGTTAACATGTTATTTTGGACAAGGAGATGATTTATATTTCGGAAGGGAAGCTTTGAGCGTTCATATTTCTTGGAAAAAGATCTAACCATGTTACCTCACTATCCACATTAAACGAATCAGGGGAGTGTTTTGTTTCATTCTTTCATTTTCATTACTTTTACATCTTTTATGTGAACATTGGGGACAATGTTCGGTTTAAGTGTAGGGGGGGGGGGGTAAATGAAGACACCTTAGAGAATGCAATTGCGCTTCAGTTTTGTTTGTTTGATAGTAAATTTGTAATAAAACCGAGAGAAATATTTGTTAGGGCAATTTTAGCACCAATTTAAATTTTTTTACAACATTTAGAAGTGAAAACTTTGGTCCTAATAAGCGTCTCATGGATAGGAAATTATACGACTAGCACAAAAACCGTACCACTAAAAAAAATTTCCACCCCAAATATGTGAGGTTCGCCCCTAGAATAGGTAGGAAAAGCATTTATGCTATTATGTGTGTACCGGTAGCACTTAGATTCTTGAACTTGCGTTAGGCCCATCTCAAATCCACAAGTGAGACTACATTCGTGTAGTTAGATTTACTACATGATAAGAGGCATTAGGATTAACCCCTTGTTTTACACCCGTTTTTTTGTTATAATTATTTGACCAATGCAGCCAATGTACTTGACTAATAAAGTCAAGTAATTCTCCCACACCCTTTACGTTGTGCCCATTTTTGGTACACGATACCCCTAGTACACCCCTCAGAGCCTATCTTTTCATTTCGACCTTTGAGCATCTTACTCAAAGTGAGAATTTGTTACACCCCACTTAAATGTATACCCAAATCGCCTTAGCCTACCTTGTATGCACTCACCTTTAGTGCATTATTGTGACAACATTTGTGTTAAACCCTTTGTTAATTATCTAATTGATTACATGGTTGCTAAGTCGAGTCATATCTTGTACATATTGTTTTTGGACGATTGGGACTCATGAGTAAAGTACTAGTTTAATGGAGTAATGGGGAAGAACAACATTATTACCCCCATATGTGCTAAATATTTTAAAAAGTACTCCAAGTTTTTCGATTATCTAAATTCGAGTCATTAGAATAGTAATTGTAAAGTATGTAAAAGTTCAAGTGTAAGGGGAGAACCGAGGCCCCTATGATGTATTATTTTGGATGGTAGGGCAAGAGTGTATGCAAAAAAAAAATAAATAAATAAAAAAATAAAATAAAAAAATCCAAAAAAGCAAGTAAAATACAAAAGAAAAAAAAATTAAAAACAAAATACAAAAAAACAAAAAAATGAGAAAAAAAAGTAGAAAAAACATACGGACTACCATCCCGTTTGTTTATGTTTTTTTTATTTCGTTTTTAGCTTAAGTTGAGTCGAGTCTTGGCTTAGCAACATTGTATAGTACATGTATTTGATCATGATAATTAACTTGCCACCAGTAAAATACCCTTTATTCCAACCAAACCGTGTTTATCATATCCCTACACCTTACATTATAACCCTTTGGAAAGCTCTCTTTGATAGTTTATCTCAGGTGCTTACGCCTGTGGAGAAGTAATTGATCCTCTCCCAAGCCTATGGTAATCTATTTGCTATGACAGGTAGTGAGTGACTTTATTCCATTTCCAATGTAGTTGTATAGGTTTATAACACCCGAGAGATGAGAGTATCCAAACACTATTTGTAAGGTGCTAGTGTATGATTTCCGTGCTTATTATGATTAGGGTCGAATAACTATTTGTTTTAATTACTTTTATGTTAGTGTTAAATTACCCCTAACTCATATTTTGATTAGAATAAAAGCCTATTTGCTTCAGGACAAGCAAATCCCAAGTGTAAGGGTATTTGATGAGGTGAAAAGTGTACCCGTTTTAGGGGGTCATTTAAGCCCTAATTCGAGTTAATATGATCAAATATTGCCCTAAATCGTTCCTTTTGTCATTTTAGGCACTTTTGAGAAGAATTCTGGAAAACACATCATTTTGGACGTTTTTGGAGCATAAAGTGAAGAAAACGACAAAGTCTCAAAAGCATGCTGGAAATCCTTCCTGACGGCATCAGAGTCACAAGGTGACGCCGTCAGCCAACCAAGACAAAGGAGTGGATTCTGACTATACGTGACGCCTTAAGAAGAAAATGTGATGTTTACACTAGACGGCGTCAGGTGTTAATATTCCTAGGCCATCAGGTGTAATGTTAAAGAGTGACGGCCCAGAGCAAATTTACAAGTGACGGCGTCAGAAGTAGATCTAGGCCATCCGAGAACCCTAATGGCGGTGAGCTGACGGCGTCAGAGCGTATAAGCTGACGCCGTCAGAGTGTATTTTCTATATATACTTTTCTATATTTTATTCATTAGTGTGCAACTTTTGGGAACAAACCTTAGACGACTTTGACAGCTTTTTCAAGGGTTTTTCACCCTTGATTCTTCCATGTTCAATTAAAGATAAATCTCCATTCAAATTAATCAATATGTCTATGTGTTGGTTAATTATATCTTATGCTTGTCTTTCAATTAAGATGCTAGGCTAGATTTATCTTGTGTTTGCTTAGATTTATCTTGAACGTCTTAAGAAACATGAACCAATGCGTACTAGGTTTTTATGGTTGTATTTAATGCATGAGCGAATTCTAATGATCCCATGTTAGGAGCTTCTAGCAGGCTCGACATAGGAGTGAAGTAGGAGCATATAGAGTTGGGGAACTACGTACGCCACCCCACAAATTGTATTAAGGAATACACCCGTCATCCACGCAATTAATACACACTAATTAACCGGTAAAAGATAGTTAGGGAGTAAGGAAATCTAAGTAAACACATTTGTCTCCATATAAGTTTCACAACCACTTAGTTTTAGTTTTTTTTATTTTATTTGCAATAGTAGTTTTTGGGTTAGTTGGCTAGCAACTAATTCCACCCAATCCTTCAAACCCGAGATTTTACTTGCTTTCTAAAAAATATAAAAATACAAAAATAATCATCCCTCACCCTTAGACCTATTAGAGTAGTTTTTCATACCTAACGAACACTATTCCATGTGGAGAATGATCAATCCCCCGTACTTACCACTACACTATTCTACATCGGTCAGGTACACTGCCTGGTGGGGTTGTAAGCCTCTTGAGATCCCTTGAGAGGTAAAACTTGTTGCGTGGTTGCAATCCCGCGTTATCATCTAGCGTTTACCACCTAGCGTTTACCTCTGGTCTAGCGTTTACCTCATAGCGTTTAGCTCTAGCGTTTAGCTCATAATTTGTCTTCAAAACTTCAAATGGCTATAACTTTTGAACCGTAACTCCATTTTCGACGAAATACCTGTCAAAATGATCGTGAGACCGAGGAGAATGACACGTTGAATGATCTAACCCAACTTTCAAGGCCAAAATCCACTCTGAACGAAAGTTATTGAGGGTTTAAGTTTTCAGACCAAAATTTTCACCATAACAACCTACCTTCACCAACAACAAACTCAACTCCTACTTCGTTGAAACGATCCAATATCAACTTTATCATACATACCTTCATCAATGGCTACTCAACAAGATATACATGCAGCTGGTGCTGAAAACCGACCTCCTATGCTTGAAAAGGGTGGATATCTTCCATGGACAAGTGATGTGCCTATTTGTTAGTGCAAGTTTTAAAATTTATAAACACGATTTATCCGATTAATTCTTTAGCACATACGAGCAAGTATACTCGTCCGGTGTAATAAAGGTGGGTAAGTCGAGATCGTCCCAAGGGATTTGTTTATTTATAGTAGAACTTGTTTATT
>LBNU01011436.1:64875-78550 GCA_014162995.1 Artemisia annua | reverse complement strand
CCTGGCGATCATCTCTTCTGGTTATAAATATCTGGGCTTTTATTGGAAGAAGAGAGTATGGGCTATATATGAGTTACTCCCAATGATTATGGAGAGTAAATACACCTTTAAATGCGAATTTGTAACAGCAGCAGTTCCCCAACCGATCGGCTGAAGGTCCAACCGATCGGTTGGAGTCTTTTGGTCAAAATCCAGCCGATCCGGTTGCGGGTTGCAGCCGACCGGCTGGATGCCTCCACTATGTTGTTTCTTTGACTTTTCTTCGCCGATTCTTTTCGCATGTGTTTCCTTTCTTCGTGGCATGTCTTGGTACATTAGAACTTGATATTTCTTTGGTAAATATGTATAGAAAGCTCGTCTATATCAAATCCTTTGTCCATGCGTTAATTTCATCCTTCTCTTCCATTCGAATCTTTCCCTAACAAGCATGATCACTTCATTTCTTCACTTTTTAGCATCTTTTCACTGCTTTTGGCTATATTTGCATGTATAAACACTTTTCCACGATTAAGTAACAAATGTATACAAGTATGACCAATTTCCATACGAAAAACCAACAATAAGGCTTCAAAAAACATGTTAACTTTGAGCGTTATCAACAAGCCGCATGCTTCGTTACATCAAAACCAAGCCTGAGGGTAAACTTATGATCAAATCCATTCAAGAGGGTCCATTTAAGCCAAGACAAGTTCAAGATGAAGGAAATCCGAATACAACACCTCCTACTCTACCATTCTTTCGTGAACAAACAGAAGCAAAGTACACAGTTGAAGAAAAGAAGCAGATCGATGCTGATGATATGGCAATGAACCTAATTCAACTAGGATTACCACGTGAGATCTTTGCTGCGGTCGACAGCTGTGAAACTGCTTATGATATGTGGGAACGAGTTAGAAGACTATGTCATGGAACAGAAATTGGGCAACAAGACATCGAGAACAAGCTTCTAACAGAATGGGAGAACTTTAAATCCTCTGAAGGTGAACAGATTGAATCCTACTACACACGATTTTGCACTTTGATGAATGAGTTAATCAGAAACAAGTTGACACCAAGACCAATCGCAACTAACATCAAATTCATCAACAACCTTCTAGTAGAATGGGGACGATATGTCACAATTGTCAATCAGACCAAGGATTTACATCAGGTGAACTATGATCAACTTTATGATTTTTTGAAACAAAACCAAGCTGAGGCTAATGAAGTAAGGAAAGAATGATTGGCAAAGAATCATGATCCTCTCGCATTGATTGCTACTACACCAACACCTCTACCAGTGAACACACAACATCAACCATCATCATCATCATCTTCCACTCACAACAACATGCAACAACAATACATTCCACAACCAACACCAGTCTACCAACAACACTTCAACCCACAACAGCAACAAATCATTCCACAACAACAACAATATCCACAATTTCAAGAACCTAAATTCACTGACAACAATGAATCAACTGCTGCATTGACACAAGCATTTGTTCTCTTATCAAAGGCATTCCAAGGACGCTATTCTACACCAACAAACAACAACCAAAGGATTTCATCAAACACTCGGAACAGGCAGATCGCTCAGTCGAGTTTCAATATAGGTAATGGAGGCTATGTTGAGTAGCAGAATCGATGGGTCTAAGTAGCAGGAATCAGAGGGTCGTATGGAAGTAATCAGATGGTTCAGTTTGTTGGATACTCAGAAGGGGCAGAATGATTAATCAGGACAATGGGAATCAGGGTTAGGAAATAGCAGCTCTAAGTGAATGTGAATTAGGAAATTTGTAGTGTTTCAGTTGCAAGGTGTCTCAATGCACGCACGTTCTCTAGCCGAAAAAGACGATACAATTCGAAAAGCATGATTGCTGACACAAAAGAAGAGGAGATCTTGGTCTGTAAGGAAAATGATTATCATGTCTTATGGATGTAGAATAGAATAGAGAGGGATACGACGAAACTGCATTATTTAGGGCAAATCTCAGAGATAAAGTACGACACAGACGAACACCTCCTCGTTGTGACACCAATGAGGGAGATGCGCGTGGATTGCAACACGCACTATTTACTCTCGAGGATCTCGAGAAAGCTTGCCAACCCCACTAGGCAGTGTACCCGACGAATGAGTATTATTGTAGTGCAAGTACGGGATTTGATGCTTCTCTGCAGGAATAGTGTATCGTTAGCAAGCTTACTCATCATCTAAGGGGAGGAAGGATTTATTTTATTTTATGAATAAAAAAAAATAAAAAAAAAAAAAAAAAAAAAAATAAAAAAAAAAGAAAAAAAAAAAAAAAAAAAAAAAAAAAAAAAAAAAAAAAAAAAAAAACAAAAAGCAGAAAATCTCTGGTTTGGGATGGTAGGGCGAATTAGTGGCTGTCAGCTAACCCATTATTCACTTGAATACTTTTATTTTGTATTTTTTTTGAGAATCATGTGGGAGAGTAGTGTTTACTTAGTTTCTTACTACCTAACTATTCGTTACCACTATGTATGTTAAGTTTGCTGGATGACGGTGTATTCCTTAAGCATCGTAGGAGGCGTCATTCCCTAGCTCTATAAGTTCCTACCTCACCCCCTTATGACATACGCAAACATCCTACATGAGCCAGCTATAGCCATACGCATGTAGATACACCTTTAAACGATAACGCACATACATCCTTTGCTAAAAGACGTTCAAAGTTGTTACTCGATAATAGGAGATTAGCCAGTTGTTCTCTATCTAAATCGAGATGAAACATTCACCAAACCACAATCACACATACACAGTCCACAGATAATCAAGTTAGGTTCAATTAGATCTAAGCAA
Organism: Artemisia annua; assembly: GCA_014162995.1. NCBI lineage: Eukaryota > Viridiplantae > Streptophyta > Magnoliopsida > Asterales > Asteraceae > Artemisia > Artemisia annua. The sequence goes on along the minus strand of LBNU01011436.1, from coordinate 75,741 downwards.
CACCAAGTATTAGCCTAGCATGTAATGAGAGCCAAGCACCAGCATAAATCACCACACATAGACATATTGTTGAACTAAAACGTACTTTGTAAAGCATGCAAGTTAGAGGTTGGATACCCATCTAAGTCTGTAATACGTACAGGGTTAACTAAAGTCTCCACCCAATAATCGGACTCTATTTCTTTAAATAAAGAAAAAGCGTCTATATATATAGAAACCGGGCGACGGCGCAGCCAATAGGGACGTCTCAGCGGCGGAATAAGGTTCCCCCCCATGACGGCCTTCCTTGACGTGGGTCATAATGCTGGTTCCAGATGACGGCCTTGTGCGGGGCACCAAATTGCACTACAAACTCTCTGTCCCGTCACGAGTCTTTTTTCCACTTCTGGACTTCACTTGTTCCTGACGGCGTCACCTTGTAGAGTGTGACGGCGTCACCTTCAGTAATCTTCAAGGTCTTTTGAGTTTTTGTTGTTTTCCGCACTTTTTCACTCCGAAAACGCCCGAAAATGCTTCTTTTGTGATTTTCCCTTCAAAAGTACCTAAAATGAGAAAAGAAACGACTTTGGGTGAAATCCAAACCAAAAACATACGAATTAGGACTCAAACCGACCCCTAAAAACGTAACATTTTTCGTCTCATCAAGTATCTGAGGTACCATTAAACAATACTTGCAACAATAATGATATATTTGATATGTCCCCTCATGAGGAACAACATTCTGAGACTCAAGCAATCACTTATGATACATACCTGGATACGCCAAGTTGTAGCAATATTACTTCGGCAACTCCCGATATGAATGATAATGATGGCTCCGTTTCACAGCATGCTGAGAATGATGAGGAAACACGTGCTTTATTTGAATCATCGTTGAATAATTGTAGTATTGAGATTGAGAATGTAAAAAAGGTCAATCGCGATGTTAAGGCTGCGAATGAGAAATTGATCGCTGAGCTTGAGAGGTATAAAAAAACGAAAAAGCTTTTGAATTTCACACAAAACGAATATCAGAATTAGAAACCGGTTATCAAAATTCTGTCTCAAGGGAAAAACTTTTGCAAATCAAGTTTGATACACTTGATGTTAAAACACACATGAAAATAAAATCCTTAAACACGGAAATTTCTGATTTGCAAAACCAACTTTCTAAAGAAAAATCAACTTGTTTGGATCTTGAAAAAGAAAAGAAACAGTTGAAAGCAGATTATTCAAAACGAGAAAAAGATCTTCTTGATGAAATTGTTGAGAAACAAGAAACAATTAAAAAGTTGGAAGATTTGCTTGTGAAAACGGGTCACTCCGCTCAAACCATTCATATGCTAATTAAAGATCCAAACCCGTTTTTGCATACAATGAAGAAAATGGCTCTTGGTTGTGAAAACCCTTATACTCTCAAGAAAGCTCAGGGAGAACAGAATTTTTGTACAATGGCAATATAATATATGAAAAACATGATCCTCCCGTTGTTCGGGATTATGTGGAAACAATCGAACTTGCTGAAGAGAGTGTAATGAAAATGAAACAAAAGAATTCAGATTTGAAACCAATTGATTACAACAAATGGGAACAACTTAATTGAATCACTTTTGTCACTCAAAAACAAACACCAAATGTCTCCAAAAAATCAGTTGTTAAGAAAATGTTTTCAAAACCACAAGTTATCTCTAAACTCTTTCAAAGATGGAACAAATGTCGTCGAACAATCCTTTTAATACAAGTGAGGCTAGAGACATCCTTGATGACGTTAAAAAGAGAATTGAAACACTTCAACAGATTGTTATGTCTAAAACTACAATCAGTATTAACAACTGGCACTTTAGTTTTCATAAGGAACTGAAAAAGGTGTTTCAAACCGAAATTACTATTCCACTGAATAACATCATTGCGAGAGTAATTCATTTTGAACAAGCTTTCTTAAAAGAAATGGCCGACTTTTTCAAGGACCACAAATCCCTAGTAAAGGAAGCTAACGAAACTCATGAAAACATGAAACTTTTGGAAAATTTGAATGACTCTCTCTTGGAAGCAGTTCTGTCTACTGATGTTATGACTATCATTTTACAAACATATTCTGTTGAAGACGATGAAAGACTCCAAGCTGAGACCTCCGCAATTGTTTCAAAATATGAAAATGCTCTTATAAAACTTAAAAAAGAAAACGTGTCATATTTTAAACAACTTGATCGAAAAAGTGAAGAATGCAAGTATGACAAATTGTCGTATGAGTGTGCCTTCAAAAACATGAAAGCTCAAAATGATATTTTGAGGTCTCAGTTAGAAATTCAAAAAGGAAAAGGTGTGGATACTAAGTTTGCGAAACCCTTGACTTCAGAGAAACCAAATGCTTCAAAAACGGTTGAAAAACCAAAAATGTCAATTTCTCGGTTTGCTCCAAAAGTCGATGTGAAAAATGATTTGACCAAACCAGTCACTCCAACACCTTTGCCCAAGAATAATGAAAAAGAAATGATTTTTGATAAAGGAAAAGCGGTTGTCGAAACATAAAAAGTGATAGCACCTTGTCTTTATAGGATTAGTCCCACTATTGCGTCTACCTCCACATCTATGACAAATGACAAGTGCATAAAGGATAATTCTAAAGAGTCTAGGGATGCTAAAAAGGACAACAATATAAATCCTAACGCGTGTGCCTTACCTTCTACAGGATTAGAATGCACGTCTAGGAGCAGCAGACTAAAGCCTAGGAGCAATGCAAGAAACAATAGAGTCTCGCATGTCTCTAAGAGTAGTAGCATGAATAAAGTTGAAGAAGTAGAAGAACACCCTAGGAATTTATCGCTTTGTAGTAAGAGACATATTTCTTCTGAATGTAATGTCAAAAGTACTGTTTCTAATGCATGTAATGACTCTGTGTGTCTACTATGCAAGAAATGCGTAATTAATGATGTTCATGATGATTGTGTTTCTACAACTGTGAATGCTTTGCCTGCACAGAAGAATGCTTCGATAGGACCTAGTGCAAAATCTAGATATTTTGGTAAACTAATTAAAAGAATTAGGAACACCACTAATAATCGCATGCCTAGGAACTATCTTAAGTATTGTGTTTGGATTCCAACGGGTAGAGAATTCATTCTTCAGGATGGCAAATTAGAAGTAGTTCAAGCTAAACAAGTAGCAACCGTCTATGAATGTGATTTAGCTTGTACCCTAACCCCATGGAACCAAATTCAACACGGTTTCCAAATACAAATTCTTCTGTTCTTGGTAGGTTATCGAAATATGACTTTGGATCGTCGACTCGGGTTGCTCCAAGCACATGACCGGGAATTTAAAGCTGCTGATCAATTTTGTTTGGAAATTTATGGGTACTGTACGCTTTGGTAATGATCATGTAGCAGCTATTCAGGGTTATAGAGATCTTCAGTTTGGGAATTTCTTAATCACTCGAGTTTAATACGTCGAAGGGTTGGGACACAATTTGTTTTTAGTCGAGCAGTTTTGTGATGCAGATTTAGAGGTTGCCTTTCGGAGAAATAAGGTTTTTGTTAGAAATTTGGTTGGAGATGATCTCCTAACTGGAAATCGTGGCACTAACCTTTATGCTATCGACATCAATACAATGGCCTCTACATCACCAATTTGTCTTATGACAAGAGCATCCAAAACAAAGTCTTGGTTGTGGCATCGACATTTATCTCACCTCAATTTTGAAACAATCAACAAATTAGCCAAAGACAACATCGTCAACGGTCTCCCAAAGTTTAAATACACCAAGGATCACTTATGTCCATCATGTGAACAAGAAAAGAGTAAACGATCATCATATAAACCCAAAACCGTACCTAGTTCGGAAGCAAGGTTACATCTATTGCACATGGACTTATGTGGACCAATGAGAGTTGAAAGCATCAATGGAAAGAAGTATATTCCTGTCATTGTCGATGATTATTCAAGATATACTTGGGTAAAGTTTTTGAGATCAAAAGACGAAGCACCTGGCAACATCATCACCTTTCTGAAGCGTATTCAAGTTCTACTTCAAGCTCCAGTAAGGATTGTAAGAACAGACAATGGCACATAATTCACCAATCAGGAGTTAAGAACGTATTTTGAAGATGTTGGAATCACACATTAGACATCAGTTGTTAGAACTCCACAGAAAAATGGGTTGTTGAAAGAAGAAATAGAACTCTTGTGGAAGCTGCTCGTACAATGCTAATTTAATCTAGTGCACCACTATTCTTATGGGCTGATGTTGTGGCCACTGCTTGTTTCACTCAAAACCGATCCCTAATTCATCCAAGATTCAATAAAACACCATATGAGCTTGTGAACAATCGGAAAACGGATATCTCTTATCTTCACATGTTTGGCGCTTTGTGCTATCCAACGAACGACAGAGAAGATCTAGGGAAGCTGAAAGCTAAGGCTGATATTGGAATCTTCATTGGATATTCAGAAAACTCGAGGGCATTCAGGGTGTATAATAGAAGAACAAAAAGGATAATGGAGACGATGAATGTGAAGTTTGATGAGATTTCACAGATGGCTTCTGAGAGACTCGCTCTAGAACCCGCTCTTAACCCGATGGCTTATAATCAAACCATATTAGGAACTGCACCAAACAGTCAGACTCTGGACACATCAGTTCAGGACTCGTACCTAATGGAGCTCAGTCAACAACACCGGATAAACCTTCAGATCAAGAACTGGAAAATTTCTTCGAGTTAATGTTTGATGAATACTATGGTGGAACTTCGACAAATGCATCTCAACAACATTCCACTGCACCCGCTCAAAATCATCAACCACCACCACCAACAACACAAGATGCATCTACTACAATCGAAGCTGAAGCACCAACTCCCTCAACATCATCAACATCTACTCCAGCAACTCCGGTTATTGAAATTGTTCTACCAAGAGTTGATGAGCAAACTCAAACCACAAATTTTCAAGAAGAACCCACACAAAACCAAAACAATGTTGCGTTCGAAGAAGAAGAAGTATTTGAAAACCCATTTGCAACAGACTCTGCTGAATCTTCTTCAAGGTTACAAGAACCATCTAACACGCATATGTTTAATCCAAGGTACCCTTCTACACTCAAATGGACATAAGACCATCCAATTGAACATGTTATTGGTGAACCTTCAAGGCCAGTTCAGACGAGGAGGCAACTTGCCACTGATCTTGAATTGTATATCTACATTTGCTCTATAAGCCTCAAAGAACCTAAGAACATTCGGGAAGCAATGGAAGAAAATCCATGGATAGAAGCGATGCAGGATGAAATTCTTCAATACCAGTTACATGATAGTTGGGAACTTGTCCCACGACCACTTGAGAAACGTATTCTTGATCTTAAATGGTTGTGGAAGAACAAAATGGATGAAGAAATGACTATAATTCGCAACAAAGCTCGTCTCGTGGCTAAAGGGTATCCGCAAGAGGAAGGGATAGACTTCGAGGAATCATTCGCGCCCGTAGCTAGATTGGAAGCAGTCCGGATTTTCTTAGCCTATGTAGTTCATAAAAACATCACAGTCTATCAGATGGACATTAAGACAGCTTTCTTGAATGGAACTCTGAAAGAAGAAGTGTATGTGAGTCAGCTAGAGGGATTCATCAACAAAGAACATCTAGACTACGTCTACAAGCTTAAGAAAGCCATTTATGGTTTAAAACAAGTTCCAAGGGCGTGGTATGACGAACTATCATCTTTCTTGTTTCAAAATAAATTCACCAAAGAAACTATTGACCCTACCTTGTTTACTAGAAAATACAAAGATGACATTTTTATTGTTCAGATTTACGCGGACGACATTATCTTTGGGTCTACTAATCCGAATCATTCAAAACATTTTGAAAATCTCATGAAAAGCAAATTTGAAATGTCCATGTTCGGGGAACTTAAATTCTTTCTTGGTTTACAAATACATCAATCCCCTCGTGGTATTTTTATCAATCAAGCTAAATATATAATAGAGATTTTGAAAAAAACATGGTATGGAAGATTGTGATTCTGTTGGTACAAAATGGTCACTTCACCAAAAATCGATGCTGATTTATTTGGGAAACTCATCGATTCGAAGAAATATCAGAGTATGATCGGTTCTCTCATGTACCTAGCTGCTAGTCGACCCGATACTCAATTTGCTGTTTGCCTATTAGCACGGTTTCAGCAAAGCCTACCGAACTTCACCTCAAAGAGGTTAAACGGATCTTTCGGTACCTACGAAGAACCATTAACATGGGACTTTGGTATCCGAAGGATTCGGAGTTTAAACTAATAGCATTTTCAGATGCTGACCATGCAGGTGATCAAGTTACAGCAAAAAGTACATCAGGTGGAGCACAATTTTTGGGTGAAAAGCTAGTAAGCTGGTCGTCAAAGAAACAGGATTGTACTGCACTTTCAACGCAGAAGCCGAGTATGTGTCTCTATCTGCGTGTTGTGCCCAAGTTCTTTGGATGCGGACACAGCTCACAGATTATGGCTTTACTTTCGATAGAATACATTTGTATTGTGACTCGAAAAGTACCATAGCCATCTCGTGCAATCCCGTTCATCATTCTAAGACGAAGCATATTAGAGTCCACTATCACTTCATCAAAGAGCACGTAGAAGAGGGTACTGTTGAATTATTTTTCGATAAGACGGAATACCAACTCGCCGATCTATTTACTAAAGCCCTTCCAAAATATAGGTTTGAAGAGTTAGTTCGACGAATTGGCATGCGAAGCGTAACATCTGAGGAGTTAAAACGTCTTCTCGAATCTTCTTGAAAATTTTTTTCAAAACCGCTTCGCTATAAATAATTTTGAAAACAACATACAAAATTTGAAAAACCAACAAAAACAAAATACAAAAATAGAAAATATTCAAAAAGTGTTGGGAATTACAGATTTGAAGATTACAAAACCTACAAGAAAGAATCAAGAAAGAAGAAAAATGAGGACCTAATATGTAATAGTTAGCTTTATTAGTAAGCTAGGGTTTGTAACCTCCCTCTATTATATAAAGAGGGTAGGCGTCTAGGTTACTCACTCATCCAATTCATAGAAAACTCTTTCAATAAGAGTCTAGACACACGATTATAGCGTGTGTATATTAGTAGTAGTAGTATTTTATTTTACTTTCAATAAAGAAAACCTTGAAGTAATATTGATTGTGTTCTTGTTATTCTGATTCCGCTGTGCATATAATCAAAGTTACTATATCCTAGATGGGCTGGATCCTGATTCTACAATTGGTATCAGAGCGGGTGGCTCTCGATATCTAGGGATCTACAAGGTTTTCATGATCGTGTTTATGAATAAAGAGCAGTTGTGGCGAACCAGTTTCGTAGAGAGCAGATCTGGTGGTTTACAAGTTTGGATATAGCAACAAATATGCGACAAAAAGGTTCTATCTATTTACTATTTATCGATTATACTGATTTCATTGGTTTAAATCATGTGAAGATTGATTTAATATGAAACCTTGTACTGCAAATAATTGATTTCGGTTGTGGGGCTGAGTTGCTATATTGTATAATTAATGGGCCAATGTCATCGAATATTACATCGTACCATGTTCGTGATTGGAATTAAATTGATCGATCATTATTTAAAGTTACTTATTGATTAATTATTTTGATTGGTTACTTTACATAGTGGATCGATTATAAGGTTAATATTGGTACAAGAATGGGTTTGTCACGTGATGGCTATACCTAACCTCGTACTATTATTGTAGATCCCAATTCGTAGACGGTTGTTGTAATATGGATCTTTAACCTTTAACTTATAAAGGGTTTAGCAACTTCGGATAAATCCTAAGCTACTAAGTGGAATTCTACCTGTAACTTTAATGAGTATGCGGAATCTACTCAGTAAGGCTAAGAAGAACACAAACAATAAGAATATCAAACCAAGCCTCAATATTATTAATACGATCACTCTTAATAGTGATAGGGTTTTACAACCTTGAAGCTATGAACTAACTAACCAATAATATATGTAACGTGTATGTTTGTGTGTCGTTGTTTTTTCTACATGAAACATACGTGCCTATCATCTCTTTATATAATAGAGATGCTAGGGTTACAAACTTATCCTACAAGTAAAACAATCTTCTGGAATCTTCTAATAAAGATAAGTATTTTGCATATACTCCACCAGCTTGTAGAATCTTCATTGTGCATATTTAGTCCTTCAATTATCTTCATTGAAGCATATGTAGTTTTGTTGTATCAAATCACATATACACGATTGTATATGACCTAACAATCTTCCCCTATTTGATATTACAAAACTATCTTCATGAATTCAGCAATCTTCAATGATGATAATCTTCAAACCCATTGTTTCATTCTTGTATTTATTTTGTCTTTTTAATGATGACAAAATAAACAAAGTCGTGTACGAACTTCCCCTTAAATAAAGAAGTTGAGATGTAATCATCTCCATGAATGAAACAAACACACATAAATAAGCTGCAAATAATCTTCATGTTAACTTCTTCCCCTTTTTGTAATCATCGAATATGTGACATTTGTTCGACAAGCAAGGAATCTTCATGAAACACCATATGGTTTGTTGTATGACTATCCGAAACATCATCAACATGAAGTTGACAATGATCGCGCTCTCAGAGGAAATTACTCACAGCCCGCACCTACAAATTCTTTGGCGCTTGTTGCTCAATCACATGTTCTGACTCCACCATTACAACACCATGTTTATCATCCAAAACAGGCTTATCTCCACAACCCATCTCAGTATTCATCATATGACAACAATGACACCTTGTCTTCACAACATACTTCTAATGATGACGATGATGATGAGGACTTTAATAGTGTCAACCGAGGAATTGCACTCATTGCTCGTGCTTTCAGCAAATTCTCAAACAAGTCCAACAATCGTCTTCGTACATCTTTAAACACAAGGAATCAAGCTGTCATTCACGATGGTCGCGTTGAAATTCAGAATCGTAACAGTGGTAGATTTGGATCGGGTGGTTATATGGGTAATACCAATTCTGGACAACGGTTTAACAACAATGGAGGATTCAGGAACAATGGTGGTGTCCCTCAGAAAAAGGCAGAGATTGTTGATACAGGGAATACTGAATCGGGGAATACAGTCATCAGATGCTATAACTGCAATGGAATAGGTCACTTGGCAACTACATGTCCATCACCAAGAACTCAAGGCAGTAAGTATCACAAGCATGCATTACTCCTTGCTCTCAAAGATGAAGCCTGCAGCAATACGAATGTCAATGACAACAGCTTCATGGCTAATGCACATTCCGATGATGACATGGAAGATCTGGAAGCTGCTGTTATGCTGATGGCCAACATGCATGAACTCCACATAAGTGACTCGGGCCCAGTTTATGACACCGATGGTCTTTCTTAGGTAACTGATCTTAACTCATGCCTCATACATGAAATTGCCTCCCCATCTGCATCTGCATCTGACAAGGAACAAGGCGTTCAAAATGATTCATTGTTATCTACACACACGAATACTCAAATGCACACAAAAGTTATATTTGATGATTATCAAATTAACCCGGTTGTCACATTTGATGACTCAGATAATGAAACTGTCTATGATAACAATGCTCACGTTGAACATCTTGATCCTTTGTTTGGTCCAGATTCAGAACTTCAGTCCCTTCTAATGACTAGTCAATCTCAGAACATTAAATGTCAAGAGCTTAATGCTAGATTGAAAGAGAGAAATGCATTATTAACTAGGGATATTGAGTGCTATAAATTTCAACTGGCAAACGCGGAAAAACTGATTCAACGGGAAAAAGGCATTGAAGCTGCTTTTCAAAAATCTTCTCTTCACGAAAAAGAGTTAGAACATCAAATTGCTAAAATTATGGAGTCGAAAAATAACTTAGCTTCTGAACTAGAAAAACAAGCGTTTGAACACAAAAAACAAATTGCACAACTTGATGCAGTCATTCTACAAACTAAAATTGAGTTGTCAAATTGTCAAGCTGAGTTCACGGAACATAAACGCAAACCAGAGAAAAAGTTAAGTCATACGTAGATGAGATTGTTGAATTGGAACATAAGCTTAAAGAATTTCAAAATGTTGTATATAAAACTGGTAATTCAGTGACAACAATTCAAAAGTTTTCAGTAAACCGAACAAACAATGGTCACGGCTTTGCAATTGGAAGTGAATCACCATGTTTTTTACGTGTAGCACTTAATGAGATTCCAAAGTTATATAGTGCAGATCATCTCTTTGACGATACTGTTATTCGTACTATTGTATATGATTGTGAAGAGGAATATGAAATTGAAGAAGAGAGTTGATCAAAAATGGAAAACGTTAAATACAATAAGCCTTTTGATTACTCTAAAATGCCTCCAATAACTGATATTTTTACATCGCAAAAAGAGAAATCTGAACAACCATGGTACATTATCAAACCTCAAGAAATTACTTCTTATGTAGCTCCTGTTAAACCAGTGGTGCAATTAAACGGTCCTTTACCAAACGATAATAAACTTCAACCTCTTCCTACTCGTTGTCGTGTACTTCAGTATTTTGACACATTTAAGGAAGACATTGAATGATTAGATGAAGCCATAGAACGCAACTCTCAAATAACGGTTTTCACTATCACTACTCCTCATGAGAGAGAAAAAAGAGAAGTGTTTCAAAAACAGTTTTTACCTATTGCTCGACATTTGCGTCTATGTGCTAACCGCTGGGAACAGGAACTTCAAAAAGAGGTCTCATCTATGATGAATGTTGATGTGTGCTATTTTACACATACTTTTGACCTTAGTTTAAGTGTGTAAAAGACCAAAAACTAACGTGAAACGCCAAAGATATAGTGTTTTTGTGTTTGTGACTGTGCAGGAAAGGATATTGCAT
>LBNU01011436.1:43400-58845 GCA_014162995.1 Artemisia annua | reverse complement strand
AAATTTGGTCCGTCAGGTTGTTGTAATTCGACGGTACCATAAGGATAAACCTTATCTATAGTAAATGGACCAGACCAACGGGATTTGAGCTTTCCCGAGAATATCTTTAGTCTAGAATTGAAAAGAAGGACTTTGTCACCGATGTTGAAAACACGGTTCTTGATTTTCATGTCATGAATCCTTTTGGTCTTTTCTTTATAAATTAAAGAATTCTCGTATGCTTGATCACGAATTTCATTAAGTTCATTCATTTGAACTTTCCTGTGATCACCTAAAGGAAATTATCTGATGTCTGGAACACGTGGAAACAGTCTTTATACAATTTCAATGTCCGACATGACCGATTCCTCTCCCATTTGTCTACTTTCAAAGGCTGAATCGACAAAATCCTGGTTATGGCACCAACGCATGTCACATCTCAACTTCAGAACTATGACTGATCTTGCTCGCCATAAACTAGTTGACGGTCTTCCAAGGTTCAGATATGCAAAAGATCACTTATTGTTAGGTCACCATATTAGTAAACACAAGTATTCAAATGAAAGAAATGAGATGAGAATTAGACTTGGTTGATTAAGATCAATATGAAAGATGAAAGAACAAGAGTTTCCTTTAGATATGAAATTAACCAACAAATGTAATGAGATACATGATGTCCTATTTATAGGAGAGGGATAGGGCAACACTCCCTTCCTTCCCTATCTTCTAAGTCGTGGGCTTTCAAGGCCCATTGGACACCTTATTGGACTAAACATTAACCATACGAGTAACAAACATAATTAAGATAAAAGTGATAATTCTAGCAACCTATTACATTTACTGAAATGACCGAGACTTTGACAGAATAGTTGAAAACTATGATCCTAACAATCTCCCCCTAAGGATTGGTCATGAAGGATTGTTGAAGGATAGAAGTTCGTCACGGTCATCGAGGTTGCTTGACGTCTTTGTCTTTGGACTTTAACTGTTGACATTTGTAGCTTTAGACGTCTTCAAAATGATTGTAGTAGAAGTGATTCATCATTCTTTGTTCTTTGTCTTTGTTGATGTGAAAATGAGAGATGATGTTGTAATCCGCCATACGTCACTTTCGGTGTCTCCAATGAATTCACTTCGTTCCGACATGCTCATACATCTTTGACTGTGTTGTAGTTATGCATTCGTAGCTCTTTGTCTTTGTTGTTGAAGATTCATGATTGTTGTCGTAGAATCTTTTCTTTAGACTGTGATGTTGCATCGAGCTTTCTTTGGCATTTGAGATGTATGTATGAGCATGTGGAAGTTGGTGTTCAAGATGGCATTTGTACCTGAAATAAAACAGTTAGCAATAATACAACCGGTACTTACAGGTTTGAACTAGAATTCGTCAACAGCATAGTGTGAAGACTCCTTCTAATTCGCGCCAAGGCCGTTCCTAATCGGATACCCCCTAAGGAGCTTACACGGGCACAACTAAGTACACCCACGATTAGGTGAGTCGCTGGAGATCACCCCACGACTGTAGACCGTTTGAAGCCATCGTAAACACTAAGCGTAACCCACGAGGAATTACCGAAGTGACCTGCTGTCAGGGCTGTTTGATGTTGACCCTGGCAGGATTTCCGTTCAATCATTCGAGAAATACCTAAGTAAATCCCTCATGAACGTTCTAGGCAGATTGCTAAGATCTGCGAAGGACTCGATAATTTACAATTGGTGTCCATTGATGTAGAACAACCAATGTAAGATTACTAAGTGTACCTAAGAGATCTTTGATGTATCTCGTGGCTCTAGACTCAATTAGTGCAACTTATGGTTTCCTATGCGGAGATTGGGGCAGGGTCTCCTGTTTCAATATCAACCAACTCTAAATAGAAGGTCGATAGATTACAACGGTTCCCCGTGAGAATGAAACAAGTATCTTTTGAGAGATACCCGAGTGGCTAGAAGGTTAAGGTGCATGCGTCACTGGGTCCATGACGTCTTTTATCTTCAATACCGGTGTCGCCTTAGCAACAACCAGTAGCATATGAATTGAACCCGGTGTCTGCCCTAAGGTTGAATAATTTGGAGGGCTCATTTCTTTTCACCCTTTTCATAACGTTTCTTTTTAATTCTTCAACCCCTTCTTTCTCCGTTTCATTCATTACTCCTTTTTCGAATCATACCTAAGGACTTCTAAATACTAACTATTGGTGATGTCCTTGGGTAGATCCCTCCGGTTTAGGCGGATCATAGGACGGTTATTCCTAACCTTAGTCACCTTATAACTCCATGACTATCCTAGTGATGCCTTTTGAAACCATTCATTTGAAAATCTCTCAAAGTGTTTGTGAATAAAAAAATTTTATAACACTTTGAGGGTTTTATTTTCTTATGAAATACTCCCCCTCCACATGTGCTTATGAATATTTTGCGGAAAATAACACATGCGGGAGAAGTTAGCACTTTAGAATTGATCCACTCTTAATAGACATGTACCCGAGGGACACGGTTACGTTGCTTAGTTAAAGGGATGCATTGTCAGTTTTTAGGTGACAACTAGCCCTAATAACTACCTTGAAGTTGTAAACATTCCATAAAGGAAGTTAGACCCGTCAAAGTAACGTCTAGAAAGAGTTTCTCGAAACGGTACAATCTACTCGGATAAATCCTTTTGAATACTAACGGTTTTTGTTTCGTCAATTATTGGGTCAATTCTGAGTCGAGCTCGAGTGAGATACAACTTTGCCACATCATATTTTAATCATTTTCTTCTTCTCCCCCTCAAAAATAGCATATCAAGTGTTGTTTTTGCAAACGATTTTGATTAAAATATGCTTTTTGAGTCTTATGGGGAGTTATCATCAAAGATTTGAGATTTTAAGAACGATGTTTTGGTACAAGTACTCCCCCTCAACTTGTGTATACTTATTGAGGTGAAATACTTGTCTTTTGAGTAGAGTTGTGAAAATCTGAAAAGTTTTAATAAATTCTACTCAAAAGTAAGAAGCCTTCGCTCCTTATCTTAGGATTGTAGCACTGAAGCGTACCACATGGTCCTTTCTTTACAAGGTATGGGTTGTGTACTGTTATGTGTACACAAGCCTTAATAATTCACAATAATAAATAATGAATTGGAAATAATGAAAGGTTATACCATAAGCTTAAGTCTGAGATGAGGTCAAGGCATTGAAGTCGGTGAACTTTGCATTAGGCCTCTGAAATGTCAGGATCGAAAACGATGGACGAACCCCGATATAACTTTCCAGCCTCCTGATTTGTTCCTTCCGGTTGAGCCTTTCTTCAATGGCATGGATGAAGTTCTTTACCATTCTTCTTGTGCTAGAATTCCAACGGGTATTCTTTCCTTCTTTTACTTTGTTCAAATCATCCGTCAATCTCCCCACTAGACCATCACGAACTCTTTGCAAGGTAGCATCACAGAACTTATGAAGCTCGTCGAACCGCATGAACCGTAGCTGATTCTTTGAGTTGAGGTAGGTAACCCCGAACTTTGGTTTTTGGAGAATCATTAGTTGAGATGCGTCATGTAGTTCTTCGATCATGAGTTGTGGTTTGGTCAAGTTAAGATGATTCTGATAGCTTTCAACACCTAACTGTAGATCTTCTACTCGTTCATGGATGATCAGTTGTCTGATGTACATGAGCAAGGATGAGATGAAGTTGTACTGAGTTGACATTGGAAAGCCCCTCATTCTTCCTTGAAATTTCTCCAGATACATATCTTCTACGTCATCTAGATAAAGATGTGGGAAATCGGCTTCACAAAACTTGTAGAGCTGTTCGTCTTGCCTCTTAACCACTATTTCCTTCATGTAGACATAATCAAACCGTCTATCTTCCAGGATTTGCATGATTGCGACGATTCGGCCTTTGTTCTTCACATAACCGGATGTGCGTTCACGTCTGTGAGTGTAGCCGAGCTTCCTTCATTCTGACCAGTTCTGAATTCCAAACAAAGCGTCTCTGTTGTATTCCACAATAGAGTTGCTGAAAATAGGAGCGGTTTCTTCAATGTTTGGAACCTCATAACGAGCAGCTGGTACTGAAATCCTTAATGAAGACTTGTAGCGATCTTTGGAAGTTTTGATGTCGTGTTGCAGGTAGCGGAGATCATAGTTGAAGAAGAACCGATACGGAATTCTAGGCTTGTCAGCAAAGCCTTGAAGAGGTAAAGGTTTTGTCCAGTCGGTGAAGTACGGTTCGTTGTGTTTTCCATGGGCATCGAAGTTGCTTTCCGGATTAAGCCAATCAAAGGAGTCTGATAAAGCGGATGCAATGTTCTGCAAATGGTAGTCCAGCTCTATTTTGTTTCCTGATCGTGCCCTAAGAAAGTCACGAGCATCCTTATTGATTCACCTAAGTTCAGCTTTCGTCACTTTTTCCAACTGAAGACCCGAAAGAATACTCTAAGCGTATTGTAAAGTGTTGCCCGGGAGTGGTTCTTCGGTTTTAAGCGGTGGATGAGCTTTAATCATTGTAGTGACCCATTCAGATTCGGGAGCCTCAGGAGCATCTAACCATGTAAAGCGTTTGGTTTGCTTCTTCTTACTCTTAGACTTATCGGTCTGAGTTGTTGATGATATTCCAGCTTGTAGTTCAGGAGATTCAGTTTGAATGAATTCATGTTGTAGTTCCTCCTGTTGATCATCTTGCTGAAGCATGAATGGTTCTTCTGCTGCTGTAGGTCCAGACTTGGGTGCTGAACTTTGTGGTTTACGGGTAGAAGTCTTAGATGCTGGTGGTGGTCTGGATGATGATGGTTTGCGGATAGACTTGGATCTTTTGCTTTGTGAGTCTTTGTCCGGATCATCGTCTTTTCTTGGACGTTTTCTTGTACCAGCGGCTTCTTTACATGACTCTGTTGCCCTCAGGGATTCAAGTAATGCAGCTTCTTCATCAGTTTTTTCTACCTTTTTAGCAAGTTTGGAAGCTAACAAAGTTTCCAGTTGTTCCACGGTTAAATCCACAGGCTCAGTAGGAGGCCTGTTCGTTTGCAGATAGAAAGGAGTTTACTGAAGCGTTTTGATGATGTTTTTACGAATCCTGATGTCTAGCTCATTTCTGATTGGTTTCAGCAGGTCAGACAACTCTGGAGTTACTATAGATACAAGATTTTCACCCAAGTATTCTTTGGTGTAGTCTTTGATCATCTCTTCCATATCTGCTGTCATGTACTTGTCAACTTAAGCTTTAGTCAGCATTAACTCTTGTACTTTATCAGAGAGCTGAGTAACCAGTGTAGTCATTTTCTTCATTTGGTCTTGAAAATNTGTACTTTATCAGAGAGCTGAGTAACCAGTGTAGCCATTTTCTTCATTTGGTCTTGAAGATCACCATCGTGTTGTTGTGGTGTTCTCCTAGTCCTTGAAGATCCCGCAATATGTTTTGCCCGTAAAAATGCTTTTGTAGTTCTCAGACTGGCTTTCTTCATTCTTGGTCTTTTTGCTTTTGGTGGTGGTGGTGGTGGTGACTGGTCTGATGATGATGATGATGGTTCTGCTTCTCTATCTGATTCAGAGTGAGGTGGAGATGGATCTTTAGGTGGTGTACCTTGAGGGATTGGAGGTCGTTCCGGTGTTGGAGACCTATCCTTTGGCGGTGATGGCATGTCGGTGTCGAAGAATTGATCATCTTGATCTTGATCATGGGGTTGATCATCAAGATTTTCTTCTGCTGGTTCCTCTGAGGTTTTCTTACTCAACTCCTCTTCTTCCTGACCTTTGGCTTTAACCTCTGGAATTGTTGTCTCAGTTTCCTTTTGTAGTTCATCTGTAGCCTCTTCTACTCCAGCATCTTTCATAATAGTGTTACCCTCAGCATCCTTTTCCAGTTGTTCTGTTGTTTTTTCAGTTGCTGTTGGAGGTATCACTGTGCTGCTAGAACCACCTTCTCTAGCTTGGAGTTCAAGTTTTTGCTGATGAGCTTGTTGCAATTGAAGGTTGAGACGAGCAGCCAATTTGAGCTTTTTCTGCTCTTCCTTTTCCAGGTATCGGGTGTCAACGATTACGCTTTTCAGCTTGCCTTTGTCAGTTGAAGGTTCAGATTCAGGTTGTGCAGTTTCTTTATCATCATGCCCAGGTTCACGGATGACAATTCCTTTTCTTGGTTGTTGTTGTTGCTCATGGAGAGTTTCCAAACTTAATTGTTTTGCCAGTTCGAGTTCAGGATCCTCTTGAGCAACATACCTTATTTCATAGTCCCCTCCTTCATCTGTGTCGGTTTCGGTTTCGGAGCCAAATTCTGACCCACTAGCTTCTGATGGTGGTGGTGATGGTTCAGGTGTGATGACTTTCTTCTTGATGACTTTTCGTTTTGGGGCTGCAGCAGGCTTAGACTTTGGTTGTTTAGGAGTTTGAGTACTACTGGAGCTTCCAGACTTAGCACCTCTCTTGCTGCGAGTCTCCCTTATGTATCTGGGAACTTCTTCGGTTTCAGAAATGCCTACTCTCCCAGCTTTGTAGGCTAAGTCGTAGATTCGGTAGTTCGAAGATGCAAGAATCTTGTCATTCAGAAGATTGTCAGGTATTCTCAGGCCTGTGGTCCTTGGAGTGAACTGAATGGACTTGACGAAAGCAATCTTGTCATCGTCCACAATGCTGTGCTTTGGTTCGGTACGGTCAAACATCCTTTGGCGAAACTCAGGAGTTTTGCCAACGAGGTAGTCAATGAGCATTTTGGTGAACCTTAAGAACGGAATCATGGTTCGACCAGTAGTACGGATCTGAAAGATGATGTCGCTCATGATTGGATCTGCAAAGTCAATGTTGGCCTTGCTCATCATCCCCCAGAATACTTGCAGATGGGATAGTCGGGGATGTTCATGACCACTCTTCCGTCCCGTGATAGATCTGATGATAAGCATGTAAAATGTTCTCCAAGGTTGAGGTAGATACTTGACGTTGAACTTGGACAGTATAAGCCTGGAGGACTCTTCTGTATCATAACCAAGCTCAATCATGTAGTCGAGTACTTCAAGCTCTGTCAACATCGGTTCATATTCATTGGAAGTAGGAAGCATTAGAACCGTCCTGAGAACATCTAGATCAACTTCGTATTCCTGTTGTTCTAGAGTGACCTTGAATGAAGCATCATCCAAATTGACCTGAGCAGTGTGCCAGAACTGGTGAATGTAGAAGGTTGGAACAGAAGCAGACTTCGTAAGCATGCTCTTGCACGGATGTGCCAATAGAATGTCTTTGACGATCCGGCAAGAATCTTCAGTAATCCTGAGCTTGTTGAAGTCTATACGAAGATTGTTCTTGCCAAGGGTCACATGGTAGTCAGCTGGAACTACTTCACCAAGTGTTAAAAGTGGAAGATTCTGTGCGGGTGCGTTTTCTGCTTGTTGTTGTGGTTGAGCCATTGTGAACTGAAAATATGATGTCATAAGATCAAACATTCAACTTGTTAGTTTGTAAGTTAACGTACGAGTTTGATACTTAAGACCATTTCATTTTACATTTTGCATGCAAGTTTCATTAAGCTCGTGAGATGTTTGTTATGACGATGATAAATTGTAGGTAATCTAAGACGTAACGTTAAGCATTCAAGGCACATAAAGCAAGTTAAGTACATCTAAGGAATTACATGAATATAAACATCCACAACTTAATGAAACAATAGTCACAAACATAATAATACAAGTTCACAAGAATACAACTTAGTTTTTATAAAGTTTACAAGTTATACAAACTTTTCAAAAATAAGCCTAAGTGTGATCTCGATAAATTGTAAATCTGTGATCTCGACAACTCTCCAATTCAGTGATCTCGATAACATTTACATTGAGTGTTCTCGATAACTTTCAAACTGAAAGATCTCGATAACATGTCAAGGCAAAAGTTCTCGATAACTTGAATCCAAAAGATTGCGATAAGCACTGTTCACAGGTTTTCGATAATTATGGGTTTTCGAAAAAACTTCAAATATCTCGATAACATCCGTTATGAGGTTTCTCGATAACTTATCGAGTGATTTCGATAAATGATATCGATAAAGTCTCCACTTATCGAAATTTCTTATACAAGAAATTTCGAGATAGCATGATGACATACGTTTGAATGATTTAGTTGTTTCCTTGAGTGAACCTGAAGCAAATGAGCACATAAACAAAGTTACTCACTCAAACAGTAAACACATGCATGATCTCGATAAGTTGCATAAACCCTAATCTATCTAGATTACAAGTATCATGAATTCATGTTGTTTAATCAATTAAATCNTCGATAACATTTATTGAAAGATCTCGATAAGTTAAAAAAAAGATCTCGATAACATCCGTTATGAGGTTTCTCGATAACTTATCGAGTGATTTCGATAAATGTTCTCGATAAAGTCTCCACTTATCGAAATTTCTTATACAAGAAATTTCGAGATAGCATGATGACATACGTTTGAATGATTTAGTTGTTTCCTTGAGTGAACCTGAAGCAAATGAGCACATAAACAAAGTTAATCACTCAAACAGTAAACACATGCATGATCTCGATAAATTGCATAAACCCTAATCTATCTAGATTACATGTATCATGGATTCATGTTGTTTAATCAATTAATTCATACAATTAAAGCATATAGAAACATGTTGGGATCACTGAATTAGTACAAATAACAACACACTAAAAATACCCAAAACATCGAATCCTCAAGAACATCTAGATCATGCAAAACATGTAATTGAAACGATTCAAGCACATACACATGTTCTAATACACCTAACTAACATATCCCACCACTTAAATCAAACAAACTAATACTTATTCTCTAAAACCCAATTCGTCGAATACTAGGGGTCATCGAAATCCATTGATTCATGAAATAGGTAAAGATTAGAGCATGGAGACAAGATGAGGACAGGTAAATACACAAAAGCCCTATGTCTAATTAACCTAAACACTCATAATCAAGGATCTCTAATTTAGCGTAAACCCTAGGTCTCGAAATCAAGAACAGGCAAAATCTAACCATTAATTTGTTAATTCCTTGAAAACCCTTCGTTATAATGATGTAAGGATCATGAAATAATTTGCCTTTTGAAGATTTATAGTACGGATTAATGGTTTGATTCTTGGCCGTTTGATGAGTTAGAGAGAAAAAATGTTTTTGTTTTTGATAATTATGAAAAAAAGGGGGGTGGGGGAATAGTTTGGGTGAGAAATTTTGAAACTTTCACAACTTGGCAGATTTAGTCCCTTAACTACATGTTTTCTTTAATAAGTCCTAAATAAAAGTTTAAACGGTTAACTTAGCGACTTATGGCAATAATAACTTCTAAGGCATAACCTAATAGGAAGAAATGTCAAACTTAATTGACATAAATGTATTCCGTGAAATACCACCAAAATTAAAAGCAAAAGGAGTCTTTTAATGCAAGTGCACGTCTTTTGAGTAAATTTGAGAAATTTTGACGAACATTCTCCCCCTCAACATTTGGTCGTAAAAATATGGAAAATTTTGAGAGACCAAAGTGTTGAACGAGATCGTGTGCTTGCATTTGTGAACTAAATGAAATAAAAGTACGAAATGAAATGAAAGAAAATATTTTTGTAGTTTTTATGGTTTTTCAATTTTTTCTTTTGATTTTGAATAAATATTTACAAAAGATATTTTTGGTGTTTGACTCCATTAATTGTTTTCCAGAAGAGTTTTTAAATCATCTGGAGTCAAACAACGCATACCAATTCGGTGAACGAGTTCAGTAAACCTAGCCGGTGGTAAAGGTTTGGTGAACAAGTCTGCCAATTGGTATTCTGTACCCACGAAGTATAACTCTACTGTACCCTTCTCGACATGCTCCTTGATGAAATGATATCGGAGATCGATGTGCTTAGACTTGGAATGTAGAACCGTGTTGCAGGAAATAGCAATGGCACTTTTTGAGTCACAGTACATCGGAATCTTCTCGAATGAGTAGCCATAGTCCATCAGCTGCGTACGCATCCAAATGATTTGAGCACAGCAGGCAGCCATAGCCACATATTCTGATTCAGTAGATGAGAGTGAAGTGCAGTCCTGCTTCTTAGATTGCCAAGACACAAGCTTGTCTCCAAGAAACTGTAAACCACCAGAAGTACTTTTTCGTGTATCCATACACCCTGCATGATCAGCGTCTGAAAAAGCAATTAGTTCAAAACCAGAATCCTTCGGATACCAGATCCCCATGTGAATGGTTCCTTTCACGTATCGAAGGATTCGTTTAGCCTCATTGAGGTGACGTTCAGTAGGACGCGACTGATAGCGAGAGCACATAAACACAGCAAATACAATATCCGGTCTGCTAGCGGTTAGATACATGAGCGACCCAATAATACTTCGGTATTTTGTGGGGTCTACCATTTTCCCATGTAAATCCGCATCTAACTTAGTGGTGTTTGACATTGGGGTATTGTATGTGTCACAACTGGTCATTCCATGTTTCTTTATTATTTCAAGAGCATATTTTGATTGACTTAGGAAAATACCACGGGGAGATTGATGAACTTGTAATCCTAGAAAGAACGTAAGTTCACCCATCATTGACATTTCAAAATTTAGTTTCATTAATTTTGCAAAAGCATTAGAATACTTTTTGTTAGTAGATGCAAAAATAATGTCGTCTACGTAAATTTGTACGATTAAAACGTCTTCCCCGTGTCTTTGGATAAATAAAGTTGGATCTATCAAACCTTTGGTAAAACCATTAGCAAGTAAGAAAGCAGTAAGTTTGTCATACCATGCCCTGGGGGCTTGTTTGAGACCGTAGAGAGCCTTCTTAAGTCGATAGACATGGTTCGGATGCTCTGGGTCTACAAATCCTTCCGGCTGACTGACGTATACCTCCTCACGTAACTGACCATTCAAAAATGCTGTTTTGACGTCCATTTGGTACACGATCATGTTTTTGTGAGCAGCGTATGCCAGAAAAATCCGTACAGCTTCAAGTCTAGCCACGGGTGCGAAAGATTCTTCAAAGTCGATTCCTTCCTCCTGACTATAACCTTTAGCTACCAATCGGGATTTGTTGCGTATGACATTACCTTCTGCGTCCAACTTATTCTTCCATATCCATTTAAGTCCAATCACATAAACTCCATCCGGTCTTTCAACTAATTCCCAGACTTCTAGTCTCTTGAATTGGTCGAATTCTTCTTGCATAGACTCAATCCAATTATCATGTGTCATTGCTTCCTTGATGCTTTTTGGTTCGGCATGAGAGATGGTGAGTGCATACATGCAGTGTTCGGCATCGGAGTGAAGTTTCTGTCGAGTCATCACTGGAGCTTGGGGATTACCAATAATGTTGACAATTGGGTGATCACGTGTCCAATGATGTGTTGAAGGGTGAGGGTTATGGAACTGCTGCACATTAGTCGATTCCAAGTCCCGTGTTGACGACTCTGGAATATCGGAAAGGTTGGGAGTCGGTGCAAACGGATTAAAGAATGCATTGGGATCGTAATTTGCAGGTTCGGGTACTTCAAGTTGATTCAGATCTTCAGGTGCATTGTATGAGTTGGAGTCTGTCTGTTCATCTGCTGTTGGTGAATCTGTTGGAGGTGCATCAGTTTCTACGGTAGTTGTAGTAACGGGTGTATCAGGCACTGGAATAGTGGCAGTTTGAGCAGCGGAATCGGTGGATACGTTTTGTGCACGAATCTCAAAAGAGTCATTAAACAGTGGAGTGAACAACGTTTCCAATTCTTGACGGGTTAAAGATAAAGGTGCATCTGAACGATCTGGGAAATTTAAACGGTTAAGTTCGGGTCCTAAGCTGTTGCGCTCAAAAGCCATATCAGTGAGCTCATCAAAATTAGCGTGTATAGTCTCTTGAATCTCTCTAGTCCGACGGTTGTATATCCGAAATCCCTTAGAATTTTCACAATAGCCAATAAAGATTCCTACATCAGCCTTAGCTTTAAGTTTTCCAAAGTCATCACGATCGTTGTTCGGGTAACATAGTGCACCAAAGACATGAAGGTGTTGAACATTGGGCTTACGTTTATGGACAAGTTCATATTGTGTGCGATTATGTCGTTTGTTGATCATACATCGATTCTGGGTATAACATGCTTTTGAGACGGCTTCTGCCCAAAGATAGTCTGGTAGTTGTGCATTGATCAGCATTGTGCGGGCGGCTTCCACTAAAGTACGGTTTCGTCTTTCGACCACGCCATTTTGTTCGGGAGTCCGAGCAATAGATGTTTGATGAACAATACCTACCTTCTCAAAATAATCCCGAAGGGTTTGATTCTTGAATTCAGTTCCATTGTCTGTTCTGACGATTCTGACGGTGTTTCTAAGCTGAACTTGAATTTTGGTGAGAAAAGTGACTATCATGGATGGAGCTTGGTCTTTAGTACGAAGAAAGTAGACCCAAGTCCATTTTGAGAAGTCGTCTACTATGACAAGAATGTAACGTTTCCCGTTGATCGTTTGTACTCTCATTGGTCCGCACAAATCCATATGTAATAGCTGAAGAACATGATCCGTACTGGGTTCTTGTTTTGAAGCAAGATGTGCACGTTTGCTCTTCCCTTGTTCACAAGCAGGACAAAGGTGATCTTTAGCGTATCTGAATCTGGGGAGTCCTTCAACCAATTTGTGTCGAGCCAGATCAGTCATGGTTTTGAAGTTGAGATGTGACATTCGTTTATGCCATAACCATGATTTTGTAGATTCGGCCTTAGAAAGTAAGCAGATGGGAGAGGAAGCAATCATATCAGACATTGAAATGGTATAAAGACTGTTGCTGCGAGTGCCGGACATTAGATCGTTCCCTTGTAGATCACGTACGAAACAAGTTTTCTCCCTGAATGCAACTTCTAAGTCACCGTCACAAAACTGACCGACTGAAAAGAGATTGTGACCAAGACCTTCAACATAGTATACACGGCTGATTTCAATATTCCCACTGACATAATCTCCATACCCCATAATAGCAGCGAAGTGATCATTCCCGAATCTGACAGTACCAATGAACTTTGATACAAAGTTTCTTAACAGTTTGAGATCGCCTGTCATATGTCGGGTACATCCGCTATCAACAATCCAGAGAATGATTTGCACCACCTGCATCACACGAAGGAGACGACGATGGCACAATGGTAAGGGTGGAACCCGATGAAGTAGTGGGTTCCGGTTGGTTAGAAACACATGATATAACAACTTTAGGAATCCAAGCAAAATTATGCATCTTAGTTAACCAACGCTGCCACTTCCAACTAGATTGCGCTTTCTTCTTAGTGAATTCGCTAAGTGAAGGCAAGTTCTTAGGATTGCTGGGCTTAACTACAGGGGTAGCAACTACATCCTCAGAAACTACAGGGGGCGTTAATCCTAGCTTAGATTTTGAAGCAGTAGTGGGCCTAGATTTTTTGCCTTTTGTAAGTTTCTTAAGACGTGTTAAAAGAGAAGTAGCAACACACTTAGAGTGATCACCAGATAGCATAGATTTACGACAAAACACACAAGATGCATTAAACGATAAAGAAGTACGAGATACATCATTCGTTACAGACAGATTCGGATTACAAGTTGCCAAATCACAATCTAAATCTATAGTAACATGATTATTATTCAAATTCCTAGGGTGAGCTTCTACTTCCATAGCTTTTAAGTTCTCTCTCTTACGTCGCAAATTCCTATTCTTCTTTTTCTCTTTTTGGTGCTTGGATCTGCTAACGCTAGGAGGGATAACTAGTCCTGGAGAGGTGGAAGAACTCATGTTAGAATTATGAATAGCTGTATCGTTACTAGTGTTATCTGTCCTATGTTTTTCTGGTGCAACAATCTTAGTAT
Source organism: Artemisia annua (assembly GCA_014162995.1). NCBI lineage: Eukaryota > Viridiplantae > Streptophyta > Magnoliopsida > Asterales > Asteraceae > Artemisia > Artemisia annua. The sequence continues at coordinate 45,084 of LBNU01011436.1, read as the reverse complement.
TTGCAGACTTTTTCTTTTCAAGATTTTTAATTTTCTCCTTCAATTCAATAATGATGTGCGTTTTGTCCTGAATTGTGCTGTCAAGCTTTCGGTTTAAGTAGAAATATTCATCTCGACTCTTTTGCCAAAAATCTGTTACTTCTTGCAATTCAGCAATCTCTTTTTCATATTTAGAAATCTGACTTTTAAGTTCCTCATTTTCATTTGAAAAAGATGTCGAAGTTTTAAGATTTTGCAATTCAAGTTCAAAAACAAGACTTTGGTTTTGACACCATTCTAGTTTTTTGTTGAGTTGAAAGATTTCATCTGAAAGTTTTTTCTGCACATCATCATTTTGTTGTCGGAGACTCATGTTCTCATTTTTTAATGTCTCAACAGTTTTATTCAACAACCCAATATCATCACAGTGTTCAGAAACAAGCATATCAGTACCACATTCATAAAGAGAATTCATTACCACAGATATAATATCATCATTGAGGACACGTTCCATGAGACGATCATTTTCATTTTGCAAAAACTGATTTTGACGTTTGAGTTTAAAAACTGACCGTTCTGTTTCGTGACAAACATTGAGAATGTTTTTGACTTCCTTTTTTAGTTCTTGTTCCCAATACCAGGTGTGTGAATACAAACGTTTAAGCGGTGGAGAAAATTGAGTTTCAAACATCTCACGCCTTTCTTTAGCAATGGGTGACATGAAATTTGCAACCGTGACTTCAGAATTGCATTCAATGGCAGTATCTATAAACTTAATTTCATTTATGACAGATCTAAAGTATTGAAATAAAGGAGCTTCATTGATTATGCTTAGTTTATTCTTTAAGTCGTTAGCATTTTGAGTGATAAGATCTAAGCTTGTTTCCTGAGCATCTTTTGTTTCAAAAACCTTAAGTTGTAGTTTACTATGCTCAAGTTCTCTTGTTAAAAGTTTAATCTTGGCTTTCAATTTAACATTCAACCCTTGGCATTGGATGTTCTGATTATGACTGACCAAAAGAAGTTGTCTGAGTTCTGTTTCTGAATCGTTCAAAGGTTCATGTGGTTCAAGTTGACCATCATTATCATTAGTCATTGTGATAGCAGGATGATCAAATGTAACACCTGGATTCATTTGATCATAGTCATCAAATATAACCACTGTGGACATTTGATCATTCTCATGAGTAGATAACGGGGAATCAGCTTGAACTACTTGGACCTCATTCGTTTCTGAGACAGAAGGAGAGACAATGTCGTGAATGAGACATGAGTTATCACATACCTGAGACTGACCGTCAGTATCATACACTGGGCCTGAATCTGTTACCTGAATTTCTTCTGTGTTTGCCATCAATATCATATCATCAGTAGTATCCATAACAGTCATCGGATCTTTTTGCTGTTGATTACGTGCAATTGCTTCATCTCTGAGAGCTGAGAGGTACTTCTGAAGATAGTAAGCACTGCTTTTAGGAGTAGGTTGTGATGCTTTAGATGGTACACAAGTAAGTGCAGTGGATGATACACCGAGTTGTTCAAACTGTTGCATACTCGTTTGATGAGTATGAGGATCTTCTGAAGTATGCTCACTAGAGTTGTCCAAGACAAATCCTTCATTAGTGTAGGTGAACCCACGAATGAAGATTGGTGCAGGAAGAATGGTCTTAGGAAACGTTCTCTGTAAGCAAGATCGAATGAGTCT
>LBNU01011436.1:10823-42622 GCA_014162995.1 Artemisia annua | reverse complement strand
AAAAAATAAACTACACCTTCTTCTAGTAATTGATACCACTTGTTAGGTCACCATATTAGTAAACACAAGTATTCAAATGAAAAGAAATGAGATGAGAAATAGACTTGGTTGATTAAGATCAATATGAAAGATGAAAGAACAAGAGTTTCCTTAAGATATGAAATTAACCAACAAAATAAAAGAGTTACATAGTGTCCTATTTATAGGAGGAGGATAGGGCAACACTCCCTTCCTTCCCTATCATCTATGTCGTGGGCTTTCAAGGCTCATTGGACACTTATTGGACTCGTCTTATAACCATACGAGTATTAAGCTAAAACGTGAATAAAAGTGATAATACTAGCAACCTATTACATTTATTAGAATGACCGAGACTTGACAGAATAGTTGAAAACTATGATCCTAACAAAAAGTGATTCCTGAAAGATTGTTTAGTTTGTTGTAATCAATTGGTTTCAAATCAGGATTCTTTTGTTTCATTTTGTTTATGCTCTCTTCGACCAGTTCTATCGTTTCCACATAATCACGAACAATAGGAGGATCATGTTTCTCATATATCACATTTCCATTGTATAAAACATTTTGTTCTCTCTGAGCTGTCTTGAGATTACAAGGAGTTTTGTTACCGAGAGCCATTTTGTTTTTTGTGTGGTAAATCAGATCAGTTTGATTTGTAATCATATGAATGGTTTGAGCATAATGACCCGTTTTAACCAACAAATTTTTAAGTTTTGCAATCTTATGTTCTGACTCTATGATTTCTTCCAAAAGTTTATCTTCTTTCTTTGCAAAGTCCTTTTTCAACTCATCCCGTTATTTTTCAAGATTAGTATAAGCTGATTTTTGTTTTGAAAGTTGGTTTGTTAAATCAGAAATCTCTTGTTTTAAAGATTTAATTGTTTTCATTGAAGTGACATCAAGAGTATCAAACTTTCGTTGCAGTTCCCTGTCTTTAACAAGTAATTTCTTATAACCAATTTCAAATTCAGACTCGTGTTTTTTATCATCATTTAGAAAACTTTTTTCTTTTTCCTTGTATCTCTCAAGCTCAGTGGTCAATATCTCATTCGCGGCCTTAACTTCGCGATTGACCTTTTTAACATTCTCAATTTCAATACTACAATTGTTCATTAATGATTCAAATAAAGCACGTGTACCCTCATCATTCTCAGCATGCTGTGAAACTAAGCCACCACTATGATTCATATCGGGAGTTGTCGAATTAATATTGCTACAATTCGGCGTGTCTAGGTATGTATCATAAGTGGTTGTTGGAGTCTCAGAATGTTGTTCCTCATGAGGGGACATATCAAATATATCATTATTGAGACATGTATTATCGAATTGTACCTCAGATACTGCATTGGTGTCATAAACAGGAGGTGCATCAGAATCTGTGTCGTACTTAGCCTCCTGAAGATTTGCCATGAAGATGCAGTTTGCGACGATATCCTCTCTATCTTCCATATCATCCATAAGAGCCATGTAGTCATTTTCCTCAGCACTCAACTGGAATCCTGCTTTCTCCTTTTGAGCCAACATTAATGCTTTCTGCAAGTACTCTGGATCTTTCTTGTTCGGCTTAGAGGGACAGTTCCTAGCCATATGACCTACACCCTGACAGTTGAAACACTTAACCAAATTTCCCTGATTCACATTCACATTTCCATAATTACCACCAACTAGACCTGCAACATTTCCAACTTGATTACCCACTGCCTGATTACCAACATTCTGACCCCTTTGATTCCAACAAACTGACCCATCTGATTCCTTCCATACTGACCAAGCTGATTCCCTGCCTACTGACCCGTCTGATTCTGCATATTCTGATTACCTATGTGAAGTCCAATAGCATATCCTTGCTGATTCCCCATAACTCCAACCATTTGACCTGCATTGCCCATATTGAAACCCGACTGAGCAATCTGCTTGTAGCGAGTGTTCGATGAAATTATTTGGTTGTTGTTAGTTGGTGTTGAATAGCGTTGGAATGCCTTAGTCATAAGAGCAAATGCTTGAGTCATAGCAGCAAGGGACTCATCATTATCAGTGAATTCAGGTTCTTGGAATTGTGGATATTGTTGCTGTGGAATAAGTTGATGTTGTTGTGGGTAGAATTGTTGTTGTGGGATAACAGCAGTTTGTTGTTGTGGAAAGTATTGTTGTTGTCCATAGTTGTGAGTGAAAGATGATGATGGTTGTTGTTGTGTGTTCACTGGTAGAGGTGTTGGTGTTTGAGCAATGAGTGCGAGAGGATCATGCTTTTTAGCTAGTAACTCGGCTCTAACTTCATTTGCCTCAGCCTGATTCTGCTTCAAGAAGTCGTACAATTGATCATAAGTAACTTCATGCAAATTCTTTGTCTGATAAACGATAGTGACGTATCTTCCCCATTCCGGTTGTAACTCATTCAGAAAGACTGTGTTGTTTGCAATGTTTGTCTGAGTGAGATTATGCCTTGACAAATCATTCATGACCTTACTGAATCTGAGATAATACGACTCTATTGATTCACCAGGAATTGAAGTAAACTTGCGAAGTTCCTTAAGCAATTGTGTTTCCATTTCTTGTTTCCCAATATCTGTTCCGTACATTAACCTTTTAACACGTTCCCAGACTGCATGAGCACTTCCTTCACTATCAACAGTAGCATAAGTCTGTTCAGGTAGACCAAGAACAACGAGATGAAATGCCTGATCATCAGCTTCAATTTGTTTTCTGTCTTCCTCAGTGTAGTCAGCCTCTTCCTGAAGTCTGTAGAAAGGTGGTACTGGGGGGGTTCCATTTGGATCACCAGGGTCTAGTATCTCACGTGGTTTGAAGGGTCCATCCAAAACGGATTTAACAAGTTGTTTTCCATTTTGTTTACTCTTTAAATAGCGCATCATTCTACTAGCCCATTGTGAATAACCACCCTTTTACAGCATGGGAGGACGGTTTTCAGCACCGGCAGCATGAATATCTTGTTGAGTTGCCATGATATGAATCTTAAGTGAAAAGTTGTGAAAAGTTGTTCTGAGGATCTTTTGAAAGATAACAAAGGTTGTTGTTGAAGATTAGATGTTTTGGTGAAAGATGACGTACTAATTCAGCTTGATTCTTAATCGGGAAAACTTTACTCAAGAATTTGAAAATTTTGCACTCTCAAAATTTGAAAATCAATAAGAAATGAAATTCTAAGGTTACTAGAAATTTTGAGTTTTAAAAATTTTGACGCCAAATTTTACCGAAAAATTTTGAATTTTGCCCTAAAAATTTGAATTTTTGGTCAAAATTTTCAACGTTATACCAAAATTTACTTGATTAGGTCCTTACTCGAAACAAAATGCTTACTTGATAACCCAAATCCTTACCCGATAAGGTAATGAAATTTAGGCAGAGTTTCGACTTAGTACACAAGTGAAAGACCTTACTCGATATACGATAAGGTTTGTGCTTACTCGATAAATCCTTACTCGATGAGACAACTTCCCTTACTCGATAAGAAACTTTCCTTACTCGATAAAATACCAGCCTTACTCGATAAACTCTGAAGCTTACTCGATAATCAAGTGCCCTAACTCGATAACACCGAAAAATTCGCTTACCTTACTCGATAAACACCCTTTCTTACTCGATAAACACCCTTACTTACTCGATAAACACCCTTTCTTACTCGATAAAGTACGAACCAACAGCCCAAAAAAACGTAAAAATCACCCAAAAATTGAATCTTTTCACCACGAAACAAGCTAAAACAACCTAATATTATCCCTAGGCGAATGATACCACTTGTAGGACCGTAGAACAACCTTAAACACTTATGAATATGGCGTTATTCTAGAGAGAGAAAGAGAGTAGAGAGAGAGTGGGAGGGAACTCAAGTGTGTGTAAATGAAACCATATTATTACCAAGAGAACCAACCAACCTCCAAATGAGGTCTTACAAGACTATTTATACTTGTAGTCTAGGGCTACACATATCTTTTACATTATTACACTAATAGCCCTTAGACTTTATCAAAACATGAAAACAAGTAGATGCAGTTTGCGACGATATCCTCTCTATCTTCCATATCATCCATAAGAGCCATGTAGTCATTTTCCTCAGCACTCAACTGGAATCCTGCTTTCTCCTTCTGAGCCAACATTAATGCTTTCTGCAAGTACTCTGGATCTTTCTTGTTCGGCTTAGAGGGACAGTTCCTAGCCATATGACCTACACCCTGACAGTTGAAACACTTAATCAAATTTCCCTGATTCACATTCACATTTCCATAATTCCCACCAACTAGACCTGCAACATTTCCAACCTGATTACCCACTGCCTGATTACCAACATTCTGACCCCTTTGATTCCAACAAACTGACCCATCTGATTCCTTCCATACTGACCAAGCTGATTCCCTGCATACTGACCCGTCTGATTCTGCATATTCTGATTACCTATGTGAAGTCCAGTAGCATATCCTTGCTGATTCCCCATAACTCCAACCATTTGACCTGCATTGCCCATATTGAAACCCGACCGAGCAATCTGCTTGTAGCGAGTGTTCGATGAAATTATTTGGTTGTTGTTAGTTGGTGTTGAATAGCGTTGGAATGCCTTAGTCATAAGAGCAAATGCTTGAGTCATAGCAGCAAGGGACTCATCATTATCAGTGAATTCAGGTTCTTGGAATTGTGGATATTGTTGTTGTGGAATAAGTTGATGTTGTTGTGGGTAGAATTGTTGTTGTGGGATAACAGCAGTTTGTTGTTGTGGAAAGTATTGTTGTTGTCCATAGTTGTGAGTGGAAGTTGATGATGGTTGTTGTTGTGTGTTCACTGGTAGAGGTGTTGGTGTTTGAGCAATGAGTGCGAGAGGATCATGCTTTTTAGCTAGTAACTCGACTCTAACTTCATTTGCCTCAGCCTGATTCTGCTTCAAGAAGTCGTACAATTGATCATAAGTAACTTCATGCAAATTCTTTGTCTGATAAACGATAGTGACGTATCTTCCCCATTCCGGTTGTAACTCATTCAGAAAGACTGTGTTGTTTGCAATGTTTGTCTGAGTGAGATTATGCCTTGACAAATCATTCATGACCTTACTGAACCTGAGATAATACGACTCTATTGATTCACCAGGAATTGAAGTAAACTTGCGAAGTTCCTTAAGCAATTGTGTTTCCATTTCTTGTTTTCCAATATCTGTTCTGTACATTAACCTTTTAACACGTTCCCAGACTGCATGAGCACTTCCTTCACTATCAACAGTAGCATAAGTCTGTTCAGGTAGACCAATAACAACGAGATGAAATGCCTGAGCATCAGCTTCAATTTGTTTTCTGTCTTCCTCAGTGTAGTCAGCCTCTTCCTGAAGTCTGTAGAAAGGTGGTACTGGGGGGTTCCATTTGGATCACCAGGGTCTAGTATCTCACGTGGTTTGAAGGGTCCATCCAAAAAGGATTTAACAAGTTGTTTTCCATTTTGTTTACTCTTTAAATAGCGCATCATTCTACTAGCCCATTGTGAATAACCACCCTTTACAGCATGGGAGGACGGTTTTCAGCACCGGCAGCATGAATATCTTGTTGAGTTGCCATGATATGAATCTTAAGTGAAAAGTTGTGAAAAGTTGTTCTGAGGATCTTTTGAAAGATAACAAAGGTTGTTGTTGAAGATTAGATGTTTTGGTGAAAGATGACGTACTAGTTCGGCTTGATTCTTAATCGGGAAAACTTTACTCGAGAATTTGAAAATTTTGCACTCTCAAAATTTGAAAATCAATAAGAAATGCAATTCTAAGGTTACTAGAAATTTTGAGTTTTAAAAATTTTGACGCCAAATTTTACCGAAAAAATTTGAATTTTGCCCTAAAAATTTGAATTTTTGGTCAAAATTTTCAACGTTATACCAAAATTTACTTGATTAGGTCCTTACTCGAAACAAAAAGCTTACTCGATAACCCAAATCCTTACTCGATAAGGTAAAGAAATTTAGGCAGAGTTTCGACTTAGTACACAAGTGAAAGACCTTACTCGATATACGATAAGGTTTGTGCTTACTCGATAAATCCTTACTCGATAAGAATCCTTACTCGATGAGACAACTTCCCTTACTCGATAAGAAACTTTCCTTACTCGATAAAATACCAGCCTTACTCGATAAACTCTGAAGCTTACTCGATAATCAAGTGCCCTAACTCGATAACACCGAAAAATCCGCTTACCTTACTCGATAAACACCCTTTCTTACTCGATAAACACCCTTACTTACTCTATAAACACCCTTTCTTACTCGATAAAGTACGAACCAACAGCCCAAAAAAACATAAAAATCACCCAAAAATTGAATCTTTTCAGCACGAAACAAGCTAAAACAACCTAATATTATCCCTAGGCGAATGATACCACTTGTAGGACCGTAGAACAACCTTAAACACTTATGAATATGGCGTTATTCTAGAGAGAGAAAGAGAGTAGAGAGAGTGTGGGAGGGAACTCAAGTGTGTGTAAATGAAACCATATTATTACCAAGAGAACCAACCAACCTCCAAATGAGGTCTTACAAGACTATTTATACTTGTAGTCTAGGGCTACACATATCTTTTACATTATTACACTAATAGCCCTTAGACTTTATCAAAACATGAAAACAATAGTAAAACTTAACATAATGATATTCTAAAGCAACCTATTACAAGACTTTAATGACCGACACTTTTTATAAATAAAATACANGCCGAAGTACAATGCTGTAAGCCTTCCTTAAGGCTGTTGGCCTTCTCATTAATACATTGCTCATTTTTCATATATCATTAGTAGAGTTCCTTCCATATTATTCTATACTTTCTTCTCTATCTGAGGTCCTGAATCTTTGGTGTTTTGCCTATAACATGCGTGAACCTAACAATAATGTTGCTTAAAAGTTTGTATGTAGGTAGTATCTAAATATTTATATGTAAATATTTAGGTTGTATAATAAATAGGGTGGTAAATAAATATCTTTAAGCTAAAAACTTGTATTTTGAAAATGTTTGTATGTGGTAAAGTATACTGTAAGATTTTTATAAAGATGGGGCTTGACCCGGCCGTCTTATCAGTGTTATAGTTGTACGGGAGATGAGCTAACGTTGTCCAAAAGTAAATAATAATACTCGTTGTTACTGAAAATAGTTATGTATAGGAGTAGTGAGGTAAATCGTATAAGTTGTCCCATATGTTTATTGTTGTGGAAGATTAAACTCTTGAATAATTAGCTATGAATTTAGTACATATGTTGTTATAAAATAGTGTTTAGCTAGATTTAAATATTTGTATATTAAGTCGAGTATAGCTTGAGCGAGAAGCAAGGTCGGTGCTGACAAGTCATAAGTGTCGAAATACCGGGAGATCGAAGGTGGTTTAAATGGGTGCAACGGAACGTGCTATGCAAAACAGCTAAGGAACGCACCCAAAAGGTCAATGGGGGCTTCGGGCCCAGTTTTCATATAAATTAAACGCACCCTATATGCGGCCTTTTGGGCTCGGGACCAAGGCCCAGTCCAATATCCAAATTAAATTACCAGCTTAATGGAGACTTATTTTAGAGCGAAAGGCTGGCGATAAACAATTTAACGTATACTTGAACTAAATTACCAAAGACGTTTAGTAGAGATTTACTCAACCGACTCGTTTTCGACTTCTGCTTTTGGACATATCACACTCCTAACCAAACCAAATCTATACTACTTATCGTTAACTTAAAACAAAACTCAAGTTGTTGTTTTTGTGAACCAGGAAGACAAAGGATCAAAACAAAACAAAGAATAACGCTTCCATAACCGAGCCACATTTCAATTCGTTTTCAATTAACAAATGCATTTTACCACACAAGAAAACTTAACGCAAGTTTTTATTCAATAACACCACAATCATTTTAACCTCAAGGCTTTAACATAAAAAGTTACTAATTCGATCAAACCCATCAAAAGCAAACCAAATCTATATTAATATTTAAGATCAAAAGCAACCACTGTGTCGAACCACAATGGGTATCACCCCAAATCAAAGCCCAAACACAACATAATTTAACTCGATATATCAATAAGCGTCAAGAAAATAAGCACTTCCAATCCGAGGCCAATCTTAGTTTCAATCTTTGTTTTAGTTTTTAGTTTTACCATTATAAGTTGCCACGCAAAATCAATAACCGAGACTCATAAAATGAAGTTGATCGATTCTCTTTTAAACAAAAACAAGGTTACAACAACAAGACTTATAACACATAGGTTTTATCATCAAAACTACTTGGTGATTCAACAAGATCAAGGTTCACAACTAATTGGTTTACATCAGAAGTCCATAATGGCGCAGGTTAATATCATAACGCAAGGACAAAGGCAATCGATGAGCAACACTTCCAAGCAAGCCAAGTAAATCCGATTTTTGTTTCTTAGTTTTCTAGGTTTTAAGCTTAGCCACACAAGGTGAATATCAACAACAAGGATAAAAATCATTCACAGATTTTGAATCGAAATCAACAATCGAGTAACACACCAAAGGTACAAACAAATCACAAGGTCTTTTACAAACATCAGATTTAAGAAACAAACACAAATTCGAATGAGGATATCAAAACAAAACTAAATAATCACAGCTGTGTAAACCCAGATTCGAATGTAACAAAATCACTAACACAAACATGTTCACAGACTCGAATCAAAGAAAAATAAAATAGGGTTCTTACAACAAAAGGAGTCGGTTACAACGATTCAAGAAAGCACGAAACGAAAGCTCCAAACCGATTCAACAAGCAATCCACACACCTCTTGTACTCGGAACTCGATCTCTTTAGAAAGTTAATTATGAAATTTGTTGTGAAAATTTTTGGGTGTGTGTGGATCCCCTTGTGAACCGATCGATATATAAAGGATTTACACGAGGAGGTTTGATTCCATCTTCCCTTAAACTCAGTCGATCATGTAGCCAAAAGGAGAAGTGCTCCATCCTCATCTAGTCACCCATTTGTAATCTTGCGTTGACATCAATACTTGGACAAAGAGGGAGGACGTTAGGACCACCTTGTTGTCTAGTGGCCATGGATTCAGACCTGAGTGGGAGCGGCGTAACAAGAGGAAGGAGGGATGTTAGGCTTTATCCGGTTTCGACATGAGAGAGAGAGAGAGGTGGAGGAGATTGAGTTATCTCCTATGTGATTTTTGGTAAAGTAGATAAGGAAAAAAAGTGGGGGGTCGGTTTGTGAGGTTCACAAGGGCGATTTGCAGTTTTCTTTTATTTATTTATTATTATTATTTTTTCTTGTTTTTCCCAATTATACATGTAATTGTTTTGTATGTATTTTGTTTTGTGTATTTAACTGTGTAAGTAAATAAAAGGAAGGTTAGATAAAAGGTGAGGTGTGAGAATGCTTTAGACTTCGAAGTGTTTGGGGAAAATTTAACGAACCCCGTGTTTTATTGAATCCCGGTATATAATTATTAAACTTATGCCATACTATCACGGTGTCGGTACGCGTGCAGTTTTAGTAAAATAGAAGGTGAGTTTCGCCACATTGCTTGTTTGACAATATTCGTTGTTGCTTTACAGTATAAACGTAAGCAAAAGTTTAGATGTGAAAATAAGTGAAACTGCTGAATATCACATTCAATAATAAAATTTTCAGTCTTACAAGAAATAAATAACTTGAAAAATTTCGGGTTCTTACAGTACCTACCCCTAATTCTGAATTCCGTCCCGGAATTCTTAGTCTGTGGTAGTGGTTGGTGTTGTCTCGGCGAAAAGGCGTGGGTATTTGGCACGAATTCGGTCTTCTCGTTCCCATGTGTACTCTGGCCCTTTTTTAGAATTCCATCTAACTTTAACGATGGGAATGCGGCTTTGTTAGTTGTTTCACATCTTGGTCCATTACCTCTACCGGTTCTTCGATAAAGTTGAGTTTCTCGTCGAGTCGAAGTTCTTTTAATGGTTTGACAAGAGTCTCATCTGATAGGCACTTCTTCATGTTGGACACGTGAAAAGTATCGTGTACTTTACTGAGCTCTTCAGGGAGTTCGAGTTTGTACGCCACTGGACCAACCCTTTCTAGGATCTTGAATGGTCCAACATACCTAGGGTTTAACTTCCCACGCTTCCCAAATCTAATCATTCCTTTCTAAGGGGACACCTTCAACATGACTCTATCTCTAACTTGGAACTCCATGGGTTTTCGTCTCACATCAGCATAACTCTTTCGTCGGTTACGGGCAGCTTGCAAACGTTGCCTAATTTGTACAATTTTCTCGGTGGTTTCATGGATAAGCTCAGGTCCTGTAATTTGAACATCTCCAACTTCTGCCCAACAAACGGGTGACCGGCACTTTCGACCATAAAGTGCTTCCAATTGTGCCGCCTTGATGCTAGCGTGGTAACTGTTGTTGTAAGAGAATTCTGCTAAGGGTAAGTGTTTATCCCAACGTTTCCTGAAATCGATCATGCACGCTCTCAGCATGTCCTCCAAGGTTTGGATAGTCCTTTCACTTTGGCCATCAGTTTGCGGATGGTACGCAGTGCTCATGTCTAACCGGGTACCCAAAGCTTTCTGTAATGACTGCCAAAAGTTCGACGTGAATCGACTATCACGATCCGAGATGATGGAAATAGGAACTCCATGTCGAGAGACTATTTCTTTCAAATATAGCTGGGCAAGAGTGCTCATCTCATCAGTTTCCTTGATTGGCAAGAAATGTGCAGATTTAGTAAGATGATCAACAACAATGACCCATATGGTATCAAATCCACACGATGTCTTAGGTAGTTTTGTGATGAAGTCCATCGTAATCCTCTCCCATTTCTACATTGGAAGTTCGGGTTGTATCAACAAACCGGAAGGCTTTTGACACTCAGCTTTTACTCTTGAACATGTTNTTTCAAATATAGCTGGGCAAGAGTGCTCATCTCATCAGTTTCCTTGATTGGCAAGAAATGTGCAGATTTAGTAAGATGATCAACAATGACCCATATGGTATCAAATCTACACGATGTCTTAGGTAGTTTTGTGATGAAGTCCATCGTAATCCTCTCCCATTTCTACATTGGAAGTTCGGGTTGTATCAGCAAACCGGAAGGCTTTTGACACTCAGCTTTTACTTTTGAACATGTTAAACATTTTCCGACATACTCGGCGATGTCGGCTTTCATGTTTGGCCACCAGTAAAGTTTCTTGAGATCTTGGTACATCTTATCGGAACCCGGGTGGATGGAATATTTAGATTTATGAGATTCGTGCACGATGAGGTCACGAATCCCTCCATAGAGCGGAATCCAACTTCGCTCCTTGAAACACAACCTTCCTTCTGGTTTCTTTATAAAGCCATTCTCACTTTCTGGCATACCATAGATCTTCTCCTTTGGTCTGTTTTCTTCCTTGAGGGCTTCGATCTGAGCCTCGAGGATCTTTGATGGGAGTGGTGATCTAATTGTCATTCCCAGAGATCTGACTCTAAGGGGTTGAATTCGTTCCTTTCGGCTTAAGGCATCCGCCACGACATTTGCCTTTCCCGGGTGATAGCGAATTTCACAATCGTAGTCACTGAGTAACTCCAACCATCGGCGTTGCCTCATGTTCAACTCCTTCTGATCTGTAAACACCGTGCACTTGGTGCCATACAGGTAGTGCCTCCACATTTTAAGAGCAAATACTACTGCTCCTAACTCAAGATCATGGGTGGTGTAGTTATTCTCATGAGTTTTGAGTTGTCGGGAAGCATACGCGATAACTTTACTCCTTTGCATTAATACCGCGTGATGAGACTAAAAATATTACGTTTTTATGGGTCGGTTTGAGTCCTAATTCGTATGTTTTTGGTTTGGATTTCACCCAAAGTCGTTTCTTTTCTCATTTTAGGTACTTTTGAAGGGAAAATCACAAAAGAAGCATTTTCGGGCGTTTTCAGAGTGAAAAAGTGCGGAAAACAACAAAAACTCAAAAGACCTTAAAGATCACAGAAGGTGACGTCGTCAGAGTCGACGCCGTCAGGTACAAGTGAAGTCCAGAATTGGAAAAATACTCGTGACGGGCCAGAGAGTTCGTAGTGCAAATTGGTGACGCCGTCAACCAAGGCCGTCAGATCTGGAACCAGCTCTGACTCTAAGGGGTTTAATTCGCTCCTTTCGGCTTAAGGCATCCACCACGACATTTGCCTTTCCAGGATGATAGCGAATTTCACAGCCGTAGTCACTGAGTAACTCCAACCATCGGCGTTGACTCATGTTCAACTCCTTCTGATCTAATATGTGTTGGAGACTTTTGTGATCTGTAAACACCGTGCACTTGGTGCCATACAGGTAGTGCCTCCACATCTTAAGAGCAAATACTACTGCTCCTAACTCAAAATCATGGGTGGTGTAGTTCTTCTCATGAGTTTTGAGTTGTCGGGAAGCATACGCGATAACTTTACTCCTTTGCATTAATACCGCGCCTAAACCCTGGTATGATGCATCACAATACACCATGAAGTCTTCACTTCCTTCGGGTAGTGCTAAGATTGGAGCTTCACAAAGCTTCTACTTCAAAAGTTGGAATGACGATTCTTGCTCTTCTCCCCAGTCAAACTTCTTCTTCTTTTGTGTCAATTCCGTCAAAGGTTTGGCGATCTTTGAGAAACCTTCGATAAATCGTCGGTAATACCCAGCAAGACCTAAAAATTGGCGTATCTCTGTGGGATTTGTAGGAGATGCCCAATTTTTAACAGCTTCGATCTTGGCAGGGTCCACGTGAATACCTTTACTGTTAATCACATGCCCGAGAAATTTTACTTTCTCAATCCAAAAGTCACACTTGGAAAATTTGGCATACAATTTCTCCTTTTTGAGCAGTCCCAGAATAATCTTCAAGTGTTCTACGTGCTCTTCCTTGCTGCGGGTATAAATGAGGATATCATCGATAAACACAATTACGAATTTGTCCAGATAAGGCTTGCACACTCGGTTCATCAAGTCCATAAACACAGCGGGTGCATTAGTTAGACCGAAAGGCATTACTTGGAACTCGTAGTGGCCGTATCGTATCCTGAAAGCTGTCTTAGGAATATCTTCTTCCCTAACTCTCAGTTGATGATAACCCGACTTTAGATCAATTTTTGAGTAGACTCTCGATCCTTGCAGTTGGTCGAACAGGTCGTCGATTCTAGGTAATGGATATCGATTTTTCACTGTAAGTTTATTCAACTCGGGGTAATCAATACACATTCGAAAAGACCCGTCTCTCTTCTTGACCAACAACACTGGAGCTCCTTAAGGCGAAGAACTTAGACGAATAAATCCTTTATCTGACAATTCTTGTAATTGCTCAGATAACTCTTTCATTTCGGATGGCGCCAACCTATACGGTGCTCGCGCCACTGGTGCCGCTCCCGGTATCAACTCAATCTGGAACTCGACTTGCCGGGTTGGTGGAAGACCAGGCAACTCTTCAGGAAAAACTTCAGAGAAGTCCTTTACTACCAGCACGTCTTCAAGTCGCTTATCCTCCGACTTCTTTTCTGTCACTTGTGCCAAAAAGGCGTGACAACCTCTATCGATATACTTAACGGTTTTGACGTACGATATGATGCTGATCCGAGTCTTACTTCGTTCACCACGAATGATTAGGGTTTCACCTTGAAAAGGGATGTGGACGAGTTTCTCGTCACAGATGATTCTAGCACGGTTTTTGGATAGCCAATCCATGCTGATGACAACGTCGAAGCTACCAAGCTTAATTGGCATGAGGTCTATGCCGAAAGGTTCGTCAAGTAAGAGTAAGGTGCAACCTCGGATTACGGTGTTAGTGCTTACTAGTTCCCCATTGGCTACTTCGATCTCATATGTGATGTCTAGTTCGGTCAGATGGGTGTTAAGTAGGGAAGCAAATGAAGTAGATACAAAACTTTTATTGGCTCCAGAATCAAATAAAACTTTAGCAGGATGGTTGTTAAGTAGAAACGTACCCGTGACTACATCTGGGTCGTCCTGAGCATTTCCTCTTTCCATCACATAAGCTCTTCCACGAGCAGTATTGTTCTGGTTGGCAGTCTGGTTTGGGCACCGGTTCTTGTAGTGCCCCTTTTCACCGCATCCATGGCACACCACGGCCACTGCTTGCAAGTTAGCGCCTAAAGCTCTACAGTCTCTAGTCAGATGACCGATCCTTTGACACTTCGTGCATTTAGCAGGGCACGTTTCGGTATGATGCAACTTGCATCGGTTACATAGAGGCTGTTTTCCAGCATAGCCCCCAGTTTCAGTGGGTGTGGCAATGTAAGCCCTGGCAGCTTCCTGTCGGCGGTTCTATTGGTTGTGATGGTGGTTTCGGTTTTGTTGATAGTTCTGGTTGTTGTTGTAGTTGTTGTTGCGGTTGTTGTTGTGGTGGTTGTTGACATTGTTGTTGCGGTGAGAGTTGTTGTTGTTATTGTTCCTTCGATCATCAAATTTTCGTTTGTGATCATTGTTTCCTTGGGTCTGGCTACGCTTGATCTCCCGTTCCAATAANTAGTTCTGGTTGTTGTTGTAGTTGTTGTTGCGGTTGTTGTTGTGGTGGTTGTTGACATTGTTGTTGCGGTGAGAGTTGTTGTTGTTATTGTTCCTTCGATCATCAAATTTTCGTTTGTGATCATTGTTTCCTTGGGTCTGGCTACGCTTGATCTCCCGTTCCAATAACCTTTGTGCAATTTCGATAGCCTCTTCTAGTGTTTGAGGTTTGGATACAGTGACATCCCCCTCTATACTCCTTGGCAACCCTTCCACGTACTTCTCTAGCGTCTTTTCAAGGTCAGGCACCTTGGTTGGACACAACACAGCTAGCTCTTGGAACCTTCGATCATAAGTCCTGAGGTCATGTCCTTTCACCACTAGGCAACTCATCTTCCAGCTTCCTGATCTCAGTCCTTGGGCAGTATTTCTTCAACATCCTTTGTTTGAAGTCAGCCCAAGTGATTTGATAGGCTTCCTCTATGCCCATGTTTTGAGCAGTAGAGTTCCACCAAGATAAGGCATCTTCAAGTAAAGTACCCATAGCAAACGAGACCTTGCAGTCATTAGGACACTCGCTTCTTGTGAACACGGTCTCAGAATGCTAAAACCATCGAGCAAGTTCAGTTACTCCTTCAGTACCCTTAAAGTAGGTTAGCTTGCAAGCCATAAAGTCTTTGTAAGTGCATTTGCGAGCCACAAAAGTCTCTCCTTCTCCAGTTGGCCTGTTGATGCTACTTGAGCGCGCCATAGCTGCCGCTTGTTCTTCTAGTGCTGCAGCAACACTGTCAGCGATCAACTTTCGAATAGCCGTCGGGGTCATGGATGATCTTGGCGCTGTTGTTGTTGCTTTCTTACGAGGATCCATTATTCTATAAACATTACAAATACACACTTAAGAATTTGATCATGGGGATCAATATAATCAAGTGAATTATCGTAGTCAAACTTGTAATAGTCACGACCATCAATCATACTATGATCGCATACATCATTATAAGAAAATCATATCAATCATAAATAATTATCACGACATGTAACAACACACATGGAATTATAATATTTCAATACGATGGTGCACAAGAGTATCATAACATAAGATCAAACATCCATAATCATCATAAACCAACATCAGTACAATGCAATCATAACAAACAACAAGGTTTTAATAAATTGTCTGATTGTTCACAAAACAAACCAATACAAATTTATTAATGCCGCGCAGGGCAAGTTAAGATGTCTTCGCTGCAATGATATGTCATAGATCTATGAAGCTCCAGATGCGCCTCCTGACCTACGCTCCAACTCTCGAACGATCCTGACCAAACTAAGCATCTCCAAATCTCTGGCTCTCTCCCTAGCCTGAACCTCTCCAAATGCAACTCTGAGAGTGTGAATCATAGCACTAGCTGCTGCTAACTCCCTGGTATGGTGCTCGAGCCTCTGCTGAGTCGTTACTACAATCTCCCTCAACTCCTGTATCTCATAACTCTGAGCATCAAGTCTGTGGTCGAACTCGGCAATGGTATCCATGGTCTCCTCAATCTCAGTACCCATCATCTGAAAAACCTGCTCCAAAGCTACCCTATGAACCACGAGGTTCGTAACCTCCTCCTCAATGTTCTCAACTCGCTCGAGAGATATGTCCTTTATAGCACTCACAATCTCATCAATGCGGTCCTCGTACCTGAGCATCCTGGCAATCATCAATGGAATGGTGTGGTGCATCGGCTCTCCTGTCTCTGGAAGTACAGTTGTGGAACTCTCTTCTGGCTCCGAGGCTCTAGGGGATCCCTCAATAAATCTCCAACGACGGATGGCCTCCAACAGCAATGACCTCCTACCAGTTGCAGCCTCAGTGACTGCCTGAAAGTATGGATTAGATGGTGAAAGACTCAAGGATCGCTCTCTCTACGAATAGGTGAAGAGGTGGGAGATGATAGGGGAACAGTGGTGGTCTGAGTGTAGAACACAGTAGGTGGTGGTATGGGAGATGGTGAAACCTCTGGTAAAGGTGGGGTAAAGGTCGGTAGCATGTGGGGGTGAGGTTGTGGCACTGAGGGTGATGGTGGGGGTGATAGATGTGGTGGAGATGTGGGAGCTGGAGGTGAAGGGGTGGGAGCTGGTGGTGGTGAAGGTGTAGGAGCTGGTGGTGGTACAATGGCAGGTGATCGATGGACTCGTTTCCGAGCCGTGCAAACGTAAGTACGACCACCTAGGCAATACTTGAACCTCTCCATGAATGGCTCAGGCTCAAAGGGCTCAAAAACTCTGACACGCTTGCGCCGACGAACCGGTGCAGGCGGGGATGGTGGTGGGGTAAATGAAGCGGTTTCAGAAGAGTCTGAGTCAGACGACTCATCAACGGCATCTGACCCTGAGTGGTGGCTGGGAGGTGGGGTAGGACAATCATCGGCAGTTAGGAACTGCTGTGACTGGAGGTACCGGTCATGAAGATACTGGTCATAAGTCATAGGTCCAATGAGAGGGAAGAAAAGTGGTCCATCAGCAAATGAGTCAAAGGGTATCGGGGCGACTTCACCCTCCTCCAAGGGTTCCGTCTCTCCAGAGGTGTTCCCAGATGGAACAGCAGAAGGGATGACAGGTGAGACGGGTAAAGTGTCATCAGATAAGGTGGTAGTGGGAGTGAGAGGTGATGCTGGTAGGGCGTCATCACTGTCAGACAGTATGATGATAGGGGGTGACATGGTACTACAATATTCCAATAGTAATAAATATAAGTCACTTAATTCAACTAAATTTAAATATCTATTAGTCATGATGCCTAAAAGTTATGCATCGTCTACTAAGCAAATCTCAATGCATGATGTTCGATAAAACGTTGGCACGGAGGGCGTAGGGTAGTAAGGTGTAAATAATTCATTTGAAAATGTGGTTATAGTCCAGTGTTTTGAAAATACACTTGATTCTTTATAACCATGGCTCTGATACCAATCTGTAACACCCCGAAAATCGTAATGAAGCAGCGGAAGTCTAGTCGGGGTATTACATCTTAGAATCATAGTCATACTTATAGAAAACGACTTGAAAGAGGCGTTTTGAGAAAATTCGTTATCATTCATCAAACATTAAATCAGAGTAGCAACAACGGTTCCATACGGTTTAGTAATACGTAATAAAAATGTCTTAATTTAAAAATGAATGATAACATTGTTGGGTGATATCCAAAAGAGGCACTAGTCCACTCCGTGCCATTTGCTTCTTAGTTACCTGAGCTAAAACATGCTAAAAACGTCAACACAAAGGTTAAGTGAATCCATAGTGTTTGATTTGTAATAGTTTTGAACACAAGCCAAATAGTAGTAAAACAATGATATCGTAGTGTAACATGTGTATTGCCCTAAGCCTCATGACACGCAAACGTTAAGTAGTGACGTCATATAATACTGACGTTAATTACCAATATTATAGAGATAATATTAGTATAAATGCCCTCGTGCAGGAGGTTGCCGTCCTCCTGTTTAGTTCAAATAAAGTGTATTTGGCTACCTATCCGGCTAGCACAAATGGGGCGTCAACTACCAATAGATCTATTCACTAAATTCGCGTTCACTCGCAAGTGATTAATGGTTCATGATGTGAGGGACTTTTGGCAATAGTGGTAACTTAGGCAATATCATTCAGGATAGCATAAAGAAAAATACTTGTGTTCAGATTTGTAGCATGTATCTCCCCACGGGATTTGAAAACATAGTAAAAAGTGGGACTATGAACTCACCTCAGTAGTAGAAGTCTCAAATGCAATAGAGTCAAATAGTAGGTGATAGCTCCGACGCGTGACCTAGATTAGTATGACATAATTTAGTTCGCAGTTCTAGTTTAAGACTCGATGAACGTAAATAAGTTTAAAAGTTTTCAAAATGTTTTTTGTTATTGTTGCTTGTGTGGCAGCATTTAAGTTTGAAAATAGTTTTTAAGTGTTTGTCTCTTGGAAGTGCGATAGTATATAAAATATCAAAATGTTAAGATGAATAAGTTCTTGGTTCGACAATACCGAAGGAACGAAGGGCGGAAAGTGAGGAATATTAGAAAAATGAGAATAATGTTGTTAAAAGTTTGTATGTATATATCTAAATATTTATATGTAAATATTAGTTTATAATAAATAGTGTGTAAATAAATATCTTTAAGTAAAAACTTTATTTTAAAATATTTGTATTTAAATATACTTGTAAGATTTTTATAAAATGGGGCTTGACCCGCGTGTATATATATTATAGTTGTACGAGATGACTAAGTGTCCAAAATAAATAATAATAACTCGTTGTTATAAAATAGTTATTATAGAGTATGAGTAAATCGTTATAAGTTGTCATAGTTTTATTGTTGTGGAAGATTAAACTTTGAATATTAGTATAATTTATAATATGTTTATAAAATATGTTTAGTAGATTTAAAGTATGTTGTATATTAATGTCGAGTATAGTTGAGTCGAGAAGCAAGTCGTGTGACAATCATAAGTCGAAATACCGGAGACGAATAGGTGAATGTGAAACGAACTGTATGCAAAACAGTAAGGAACGCACCCAAAAGGTCAATGGGCTTCGGCCCAGTTTCATATAAATTAAACGCACACCTATATGGGCTTTTGGGCTCGTGACCAAGCCCAGTCCAATATCCAAATTAAAAATACCAGTTAATGAGACTTATTTTAGAGGAAAGCTGGATAAACAATTTAACGTATACTTGAACTAAATTACCAAAGACGTTTAGTAGAGATTTACTCAACCGACTCGTTTTCGACTTCTGCTTTTGGACATATCACACTCCTAACCAAACCAAATCTATACTACTTATCGTTAACTTAAAACAAAACTCAAGTTGTTGTTTTTGTGAACCAGGAAGACATAGGATCAAAACAAAACAAAGAATAACGCTTCCATAACCGAGCCACATTTCAATTCGTTTTCAATTAACAAATGCATTTTACCACACAAAAGGAGTAGTGCTTCATCCTCATCTAGTCACAAAAGGAGTAGTGCTTCATCCTCATCTAGTCACCCATTTGTAATCTTGCGTTGACATCAATACTAGGACAAAGAGGGAGGACGTTAGGACCACCTTGTTGTCTAGTGGCCATGGATTCAGACCTGAGTGGGAGCGGCGTAGCAGGAGGAAGGAGGGATGTTGGGCTTTATCCGGTTTCGACATGAGAGAGAGAGAGGTGGAGGAGATGGAGTTATCTCCTATGTGATTTTTGGTAAAGTAGATAAGGGAAAAAAAAGGGGGTCGGTTCGTGAGGTTCACAAGGATGATTTGCAGTTTTCTTTTATTTATTTCTTTTTTCTTTTTTTCTTTTTTTTTTGTTTTTCCCAATTATACTTTGTAATTGTTTTGTATGTATTTTGTTTTGTGTATTTAATTGTGTAAGTAAATAAAAGGAAGGTTAGATAAAAAGTGAGGTGTGAGAATGCTTTAGACTTCGAAGTGTTTGGGGAAAAGTTAACGAACCCCGTGTTTTATTGAATCCCGGTATATAATTATTAAACTTATACCATACTATCACTGTGTCGTTACGCGTGCAGTTTTAGTAAAATAGAAGGTGAGTTTCGCCACATTGCTTGTTTGACAATATTCGTTGTTTCTTTACAGTATAAACGAAAGCAAAAGTTTAGATGTGAAAATAAGTGGAACTGCTGAATATCACATTCAATAATAAATTTTTCGGTCTTACAGGAAATAAATAACTTGGAAAATTTCGGGTTCTTACAAATCACACTATGTAATTAGGTCGTATAACTTCACACGGTATCTCGGTTTACTTAACTGGACTGTGATGAATTGCTAACACACTTTGACCCCTTGCATCTAAAATATTTTAAGTTTGCGCGCAGCGTCATAACCCTTGCCTTGATGCGTGAAGTACAAGTTGTATTGTCTTCGATTGAAGATGTTTTTTGCAACTTGCTGCCATCTCTGTGGAAGATATAAAGGATGCAGATCCATATTTGTATAGTAGCTACAAGCAATTACAAACCATCTTGAAGGTTGATTAAATAATCAAACTATTAGGCCTTTCAAATATTAACCTGTTATATTATTATGACAAGTATAAATGTTATCGAGGAGCATCTTATATATTTTTAAAAGTTGCAGATTTTATTTTAGTTCCACTCTTTTTCCAAGGTACACCATGAATTGTTTCAAATACATAATGCTCTCAATATAATTAGTGAATGCTCCGCTTTAATATAGGTTGATCTAGGATTGATTCAGTTTAAAATTTTTAAGCATCTTTAATGGTTTTTCTTTGTTGTCCGCCTCTAAAGTGGTTAGAATCAGTATTGCAACAAACACAATTAGCAATCACATCTGTAATTACCGATTTGCCCTTCCGATGGCTTTGTATTCATTGCATCTTTAGCTCATTTTCTTTTTGTTCTTAATGCATTCAATAAAAAATTTAGTATGTTTATTGCTTATATTTCGTTAACTTAAGTTTTTAAACGATATTCATAAGGCTTGCTCACCCATCGGGCGGGCTATGCTTTGATACTTTGTTCTTACGTATCACTTTGAAACTTTTTTTTTCTCTCATATTTGATAACCGTTTATTTATTTTCATTCTTAATACATTCAATAAAAATTTTGGTATGTTTATAGCTCATTTATCGTTAACTTATTTTTTCCAACAATATTCATAAGTCTGCTGCTCCTTTCAAAACCACCTATATATTATTTTCCGTTAACTAATACTTTCCATCGATAATTATAAGTCATGTCCGCCCATCGGGCGTCCTTATCAACCTTACGATAAAGGAAAATATGTTAACGATAACCCATGTTTTAGTTAGCAGCATAAAAACAAGTTATCCTAAGTTTGAATGTTGTTTTATATAATAATGTTTTGTTTTGTAGATAATAAGATCAGACCCAATCGAGACAAAAGAAGTTGTTATTGATCACTTATTAATTCCTGCTTAATGTTCAAAGTATGGTCACTTTAAAAAACAAGATACTGCAACAATCACAGTCACGTTCCAAAACATACATTCAAATCCCCAAGGTGTCTTCTATGAAATCAAATGATTTGAATTTTTATATTTTGTGATAAAAAGAGAGATGACGGAGTCTATAACATGTTCCATAATTGGTGATGGTTTTGAAGATAATGATGCGATGCTCAAGCATTAGCGGTCAAGAACTTTGAGGAACTTGCGGTCTCTCGGATATTTATGTCATTCTAACCTTTTTAGAGCGTAATTGCTATATCATTCATCCCAATTTGCGGATTGTGTCAGATTTCATGACTGGTGCTACATTCAGTGTTGATTAATGTAAGTATCAAGAAGTACTAAACTGTTTTTGTCCAAAAGAAGTTCTGTTTACTTAACTAATTGTTGTAAAATATTTGATTATAAATAATTAACTAATGCCACCAGCATGCATATACATACATCAATGGTTGGTATTGTGTTCAGTTTACCACTGAAAATTAAAAAATGTGGAATGGGTGTTAATGTAATTACGAAAATATGCTTTTTACTTGATAAACTTTTGTTATTATTACATGTATAACTTTTCACATAATCATCATCAGTATGTGAACGCATTGTAAAAAGATGTAATATAATATATAAGTTCGAATGACGTTAGCCTTTCTGTAAAGATTACCAACATTGTCCTTAGTATTGACTTATACATCACTTGATTAGTTTGATAGCAAAATCACAATGATGTGAAAATATCATTCATCACAAAATGTGACCTTTATCTTAAGTCCTCTGCATTTTTAAATTTATTAATGTTGTTAAACAAATGCTCATGATAAATAGAATATGCTTTCAATTCCTTGATCAAACATAAATTGAGGTAAGTTAACATCTCTTTAACTTTTTTAGCTTCTTGATTTTCCATTTTATCAGCATCAACAACCAAACAACTTTTTAATTAGGATTTCACCCAAAACTAATCTAACAAAAATTTAACCCAAAACCCCGTGCACAAAAAGCTTAACTAACATGTGACGATTTACAAGACTTCACATGCTGAGATTTTAGACAACCTTTCAGGTAAAAAGTAACAACAAATCAATTATAAACATATACACATACGCGGAAGATTTGTCTAATAACGTCTCTCTTTGGGCACACTTTAAGTTTAACAAAAATGATAGGTTTTTAGTATCGGTAAATCCGAATCAGAAAATATATTAGCTAATCATACTAATATGGTTTAGTTTAGTAACTTCTTACTTAATGATGATCTTAACCTTGGTTTTTACCTGATTGTAGGTGTTGAGACAAAATACACGAAACTATAGCTAGGGACTCTTTCTTTCAACATCTACACCTTCCAACCATTTTTACCACCCTTCTTTTGCTATAGAAAAATATGCCAAGATTTATAAGTCATGCCTGCGCATGAGGCGGGGAAAGTGTATGATGTGGCTGTTCGAGCCTGATATTAGAGTCGACTGCATAAACGGTGTGTATTAAAGATAGATTAACTCTAAATGCATTGTTACTCTTATTGCCTACTATTTCAGTAAGTTCTACATGTTTTATTTGAGGTGGGCCAATATTTTACGATGTTCGTAATTTATAAACCGTTACTTAATTTATTCATTGGACACTTTTCAAGAAATTTTTCACCCATCTTCTTTCGTTATAGTAAAACCAACGTCCGTAAACATAATTTTATGATAACTAAAACCATCCAAATTATAATTATAAGTCATGCATAAAAATTATAATTAACTTTCTCTAAAAAAAATAAAACCAACGTCCTTAAACATAATTTTACAATAACTAAAATCTACCAAATTATAATTACAGGTCATGCCCGCCCATCGGGCGGGCTTCGACATCTAGTGTGTATATATATATATATATATATATATATATATATATATATATATATATATATATATATATATATATATATATATATATATATATATATATACTAGCTTTCGAAGCCCGCCCGATGGGCGGGCATGACTTATAATTATTCTGTGGTAGGTATCAGTTAACGGAATTTGATATTTAAGTAAGGCGAGCATGATGTTAGTTATCGGTAGGCGGGTTCACTTCATAATATTGGTTGACAAAATCTAATTGCATGTGAATGAATAATGACAAAATATGTTAAACAAAAATAATGGAGATAAATAGACAGTGCTAAAATAAAAATGATAAGTATGAGAACAAATAAATTACATGATGTTTATTCATATACGAAATAAAACTTTTTTGTACATAACGTTTGTTGTGCAGTATGAAGTTTAATTGATGAGGAAAGTAAGCTATTGTACATCAAACTTTATAATTTACCGTAGATTAGTTTGTGGAAAAATACAGAAGCACCTTTTTGTACATTCAAGTTATATCATTAAAGGCTTTTTGCTATTGACTGGAGGAAGTATAATTGCATAAATTACCTGAAAAATATCATCATCATCATCAAGGCCACCAACATCAGTCTCTTGAGACCCTTTGAATTGGCTTGCGCTTGTGGTGTAGTTGTGTACATCATGGCCTGAATTAGTGGTATTGTTGTATGAGTTGTTCATAGTTCTGCCAACATCCATGGAACTTGATGCATAACCCCCATTAAGCACTGTTCCAAACCTTCCAGCTTCATCATAAAATAAAATTCTATGTGTCAAAAACGACAATTTTGGGTAAGTTTGCGAACTCTGCAACATGGATGCCAAAACTTTGATCACACATCCCCGGTTAAACCTGAATAATCATCATGACAAATAGATAATGCCAAAGTCAGCACCAGGTCTGTAACATATCAAATTGCATGCACATTTTTTTATACTGTTGCTATTTAAAATATTAGTAAATATTCATTATTAGATGTCGGCTCTAGTTCTGATTGCAGATATACGGTGCAGGGTTCCAGTGGTGTCAGCTTTATTATCCCCTCCAATTTCGCCAATGGCATTTATTGCATATTCTAGGCCCATATACTAATGCTGCACCTTTCTCTGTGAAGACAATTTGGGACATGGGCTGTTTGGGATAATGGTTTGGACATGGGTTGTTTGGTATAATGGTTTGGCTAGCATTGGGTGTGAAGTGCATATGTTATTGCATACAAATGTATGTCAGTGGGTATGTGAATGACCTTTAGGTGTCTTTAGTTAGTTTAGTGTATCAAAGTCAACTGTGTTGGTGGATCATGGCCACTTTGGGATAATGGTTTGGCTGGTGTATGATCACATAATCATATGCTAACGTTAGACCTTTTGTCATTTGCTCTTGGCCCGTCTTTTTAGTTTTGGTTAATTTTATTTAATGTTTTGTCCAGTGCTTTTATTTTTTGTTTAAGCATGTTTTTTGGCTGAATACTACAGTCTAATATAATATGTAGTAAACATTAATTCTCAGTAAACTGAAACATGTGAGATAAAACCACTACGACTCCATATTACATTAACTCTCAATGATAAAAACGTGTTTTTTTAATTATATTAATATTTTTATTCTTACAATCTGAGTGTGCTAACTAATCAAATACCCAAATTCTTTTTTTCGTATCTTCAATAACAGCAATCACAAAAGCATCCACTCATTCATTTCCCATACTAATTTATGCGTATTAATTTTACGGGCCTTGTTTCTATGTTAACGATCAAGAGCTTTGGCTACATCACTAATAAGTTAATTGTGTTTTATAAAAATTCATAATAGCTTGTACCAACGATAAGGAGGCCCTCATTTTTGACGANCTATTTAAAAAGTAATAGATCGATATTTAAAAACCAATCTCAAACACCCTTAACTTCAGCAAGTCTTATTAAGCTAACAAAACCAACTTGTAAATTTATGGGTAAAACAATAAACTGGACTTCTATCCAAATAAATCAATAAAATCATCAAAAAGCGTAAAACAACAAATTGGGTTTAAAGTCGCAAGAAATATGTTTATAAAGAAGCAGATCTCATCAGTTTCATTTGGACCTTTTTAGTTCAAAAAAGATATCTAATCTGCTAATTATAAAAATAAGTTCAGATCTTTTTAACTCACTACATTGGTGCTTGAGGCATGGTTCATCCATATATATAACTGCTTGCAAAAATTATTGAACCTAAATAACACATTTGTAAATCGCACAAATATAAATTGTAAAAGCAAATCAATAACATCACGTAAGAAAAGCTCTAAGTTCACTCACTTTTAACTTACCATGTGCAAGATTTTGATTTAAAGTTCTTCCTATAGTCATATTTACAGTAGTCCTTGATATGTTATGAATCTTCTTCGCAAAATTATAAATAATACAGTAATTTAGATGCCACGACAGAATGAAAACACTACAACAAAGCTAAACAATAAAATGTAAAATATTACCATATGTAAGCAACAACATTATTTTCCCATCAATAAAGAGCAAGGGCTGCAAGGCCATAAGCAATGCAAGGAACATGACAGAAAGTACTTACTACATGTTCATTGTCTTTCCATAATAGTATTAATTTATGCGTATTAATTTTACGGGCCTTGTTTCTACGTTAAGGATCAAGAGCTTTGGCTACGTCACTAATAAGTTAATTGTGTTTTATAAAAATTCATAATAGCTTGTACCAACGATCAGGAGGCCCTCATTTTTGACGAATTCTAATGTAAAAAACAAAGAATGGTGACTTTTTCATTCTCAAACATGCAATTGCCACTTGTTGTTTTCTTAATCTTGTTTTTTGGGCTGTGATCACATAACATTGTTCCATAATAAACTTAAACAACGACTTGTATCGTTACCGCATAGGGCCTCCAAAATCAATTGGACGACCGTGAATATTGTGGTGAGCAAGAGAGGTGACAAAAATAATACCAACGATGATCTAATGCAACTCATGAAGAACAATTTAAAAAGAAAGCACAAAAATCTAAGACACAAGATCTATTTATTAAGGAGTGATTATTGAATTCTACTTGTTGTCCATATCATCTCTAACCTTTTATGCTTTTGACTAATATTTTCATTCTCAGGTTATTCTATTATGCTGCAACAAATGTCTTTATACTTACATGGTGGAGGTATGCCGGGCTCTACCGTTGGTTGCCTTTAGTGTTCCTCTTGACCAAAGCGATGATGACATAGTAATTTCTCAATGTCTGGTTAGTTTCCGGTATGCAATTCCTGTTACAGCAGCAATGTCCATGAAAACTCAGCGAGACGCTTTTGTGACATCACTGGTAAAGTTTATACAATATAGCTTTTTGTAATTATATTTAAAAAATGATTTGATTTATGTGGTTTAGCTGATCTTGATATGCTCGATTTATGTACATGGCACAAAGTTTTCATATATTTTGTAAGCGTATAAGCAAAAATCTTTAAACGCAACATATAATTAGCACAAGTACCTTTTAATAGAGGCAGTCCTGGTTTGAAGGTTCTACGCGAAACCGAGCTGATCAAACACCCGTCCCCTGGTTGTGGTTTATGGTGATGAACATAATTCATACCCCCACAAATCATAAAGTATATGTTTTAAGTGCTAGGAATTCAGAAATTCATATGGGTTATTTAAATTTTAACTTGTTAGTTTGACCTCATAGAAGTCCAACTACTGTATATTGTTTCAGACATTTGTGGTTATCACCAGATATATAGTTTTATACATGAGACCCGCAAACTGATATAACAACCAACTTAAGATGTAACTGATATAACAACCAATTTAGTATTATACATTTGTATTAAACTTCAGCTAAAGACTGTTAAAGTAAAGAGATTGATTCAGTACTGAAAGTTTAAATAGAATGGGGAGTTGAGATGTAGTTACATAAGGAGGATACAAAATGTTAGAGCAAAGCCATTTTAAGCAAGATTTACGCTATCCAAACACTGTTTATCAAGGTGTTAATCTAAAATGAAGACTTGTTTATGAAACACAACCTTTGGACTCGAGTCACCAAATTTCTGACCAAATACCATGGAATGGTTAAAAATTTTGGTTGTTATGCAGAAACGTTAAATAAGCACTGAACGATGTACATTGGGTTGGTGGTTATGAAGCCTCTACATACTAATTTTTGCTTCTGTAGCTTGCCAATTACTTCCTATTGCATTCGAGTACCAATTCTAACAGGGAAAAGCAACTTTTGAAAAGCATTGTGGGTTAAACCAACAAAGGTTGAAATTGGTTATATCTGATAATGTAAAAGAGATGGTTTTAGAATCGTTAAACCGTTTGTGTTTTACAGATTTCAACCGATGTGTTATACTCACACATAAAGTATCTTTTCAGTTTCTGGAACACGTCGGCTGAAATATGACAATCTGCATAGGGGTACCATTCACATGTATTAGTCTCCTAAATATAAAAAAATACACTATCGTCTTAACGTAGTGCTAATATACTGCATTCATTAGTAGCCATCAACAACATCATATTAACGTCTCTCCTTAAAAAAAATATGTATAAAAGGATAACTCAAATTAGTCATACCTCCACTTATGTCGTTGATATTGAACTCCTCAATTGGCAATCTTTCACTGTTTGTGTTAGAAATAGGTATAAGAAAATTTTGAGATCTCTCTATAGTCCTCAGTAACATCTTGTGCATATCAACTATTAATGTTGTTATATTAATAGAGAAAGGGAAGAACAACATCCATGATAATTACAATAAATAAATCGTAAAAGTTATAGTTATCAATCAACCTAACTCCCATCATTTGCATAATAAAGAATAGAACAATAAAGTGGTTGGCTAACTTAATTAAATTTAAATGAAAATTAATAACATACCTTTCACATGAAAACCGTTTATGACCGGATGTGAATATAATGGAGATCGATGCTGCTGGTGGGGTCGCGATATATAATGCATTAATCCGGGCATGCGTCATTACTTTGGTATGCACATCAAAAGTCCTTAAACCTTATAAGCACTTCGCAATACCATTTTAACCCATATTGGATTATAAACTACATGGCCATAAACTTTTCAACATTACAAAATATTAGTTAATGTACTACCACAAAAGCAGTAGCAGGTCTTCATAGTTGCAAGTGTGTACAATTGCACCAAAATAGAAACATAAGACCTTTATATCTAATTAAGATTCCACTGCTTTCTAAGTAAAGTCATGATCCAGTCATTGGTTTTTAAGGTAACATATTTGGCTCATAGGATACCAATGTTGAAAGACACTTTGGACTTACTGTTAAGGTAAACTAATTGTTGGCTTCTTTAGTTACAGTTGGCTCATGTTAAATTAGCCTAAAATAAATTAGCCTAAAAGATTAGTTATATAAACAGATACAACATACACATGATTGTCCCTTCGCGTACAAATGCTTCATACCTGTAGATGAATGCTACAGATTTGGCAGATTCTTGGGGAAAGCCTTCGAGAAATCAATGTGTGTATCGGTTGAGGGTGATTGCAACCGGGATGATTTGTTCTGCAAAAATAATATAAGCAAACAAAGGGACCACCTTAGACCCAAAAAAAAACATATAAAAAAGAAGATAAAAATTACGTAGTATATTGATTCCTCTTTGTAAGCCAATTTTTTGAGGAATCCTCCAGTTATATATTCTGAGTCTGTTAATAGAAGTTTCAGTTTGATCGAATGGCTCAAGAAAGTACGTACAAAGATGAGAACAGTGACCGCTTCGATTGTTGCTGAAACTGATATCTGTATGAATCGAATGAGGAATCCTCCTCTATATCGTTCAATGCTAACAGTGTTTCTAACTCTTTCGTTGTTGCTGAGAAAGTGAGAGGCAAGCCTTCAAAGCTACACAGCAAGTAAGATGTTTCCAGTTATTTAAAGAACGCTTATGCAATAATAACTTACAAATTTAAACATTTATATCCAAAATGGTATGCAAGAATAGGTTCTGCACCTGGGTTTATCCATAAAGGAACTTATCATTCTGTCGAAAAGAGGCCTTATAATTAAAAAATGTTAACTACCTGAATGTTAACTACATTTCGATAACTATAACATATGGTTAATACGTCCACAGTGAATTACTATATTTCAAGGACATGTGTTCATTCATCCCCATTGCAATTTATTTGACCCAAAATGTTACATTGTGTCCTGCTAAAACTAATGAAAGCAAAGAAATTGTTTTATCAACTCTTGAATTATTATAATACCAGCTCCACAACTGTCACTATTTGATGATCTGAAGTAATATGTCATTAGATTACCTTTAAGTAGAAAGAAAGACGGGGATAACTGGACATTGATGACAACCTGGAAAATTTTGTGAATGAGTTCAATTTAGAGTCACCTTTCTTATAGTGTCTCTTTGGATACCATCACATTTCACAACTGTAAACAAAAAGAAGTTACAAAGTGAAGTTTAGGATTCATTCAAAGTTGGACAACCATCATACCCAATCAATAAAATGAAAATCAAGAGAAACTCTAAAGCAAAGAATGAACGTGTCACATAGGATAGCTTTTATAATTCATTTTGAAATTTTCATAAGAATTGAGCTGCACTGCAAATGATTTTCTAAATCTGTTATTTGCCTCCTTAAGGGCTGGTCTCCTTAGGAGCCTAAACATTTGTACATAACTTGTCAATAAATCTACACAAATCACTGAAGATATACAATGTCGTATTTGAGATGGGGTTGATCTTGCAATATATACTGGAGCAGTAACAGATGCTACACCTACTCCAAACCTAACCCAACCAAAAGCCAATCAAGTATAAGCTAATATGGTTCCGGTGTACCACCCGTGACTAACGACTCATTGAAAAAACCACATCGCAAGAAGAGTGGCACTTTGCCCGTATGCATAATTTATCTACCCACCAGCTGCTCCTATCATTGACCCCACTAAAGACATGCTAACAATCATCTACCGTAGATAAAATACACAACCTATCGTTGGTTAAGTAATCACATACCAAAGTGGGCCAGGTGGAGGAGGCATATCCATCCGTATGAGATCACTAATACAACGTGTAGCAGGTCTGCACCAAATATTAAGACTGGTGTACCACCTAAAATCCAAACAGATTATCAACCAATCTCTATTTGATCTATCAGTACGCACACGATTAGCTGCAACGACCATTGCTTCATTAACCCCGATAAGTGAAGTGGAACTACCCCTCTAGAATTTTCAAAACCTGGAAGTGCAACCTGGTATATCAATTTAATGATCATGAATAACAATCCGTAATTTTCACACACCACATGTGTTTCCAGGTGAGCAAAGCTACCTGTTCTAGAGTCTTTTTTTCCTATTAGGACATGCCAATAAGCTCCACCAACCTGTACCCACAAACACAACCGTTACTAATTAAATTCACAAATTAATACTCAAGCTCTATTTTATGTCGTCTTCATGTACCAGGTGTCAATCAATATACACCTAAAAAAGTTACCCTCATAGATATAATACAACAATTTCATGCATTCTTATTGACCAGTGATATAAACAAAGACCCTTTATTTGGTTGCCCTTTATTTGTACACATATCAGTGTCACCGGTGGCTGCAATACATAAGATATTCTAAAAAATGAATGTAAGTAAAATTACACACGAATCCGACATTTGATAAGTCTTTGTTACTAATACTGAAAACTATTAAAATGTCTTAACAAACCTCCCATGTTCGTGCTTTCTTGATGTACACCTGTAATGATAAGAGACTAACATAGGAGGCAGCTTGCATCTTATCCAAAATTCGATCTACCAAACTATAACCAATACCAACATAAATCATTCTCTAAACTAAAAGACTATAATAACGACAGGACATGCTTTGATCTTAAAAGTTGGTATTACAATATCAGTGACCATGTATCCCTTATAATAATACTGATTTTTACTCCCAATAACACTTATAATACTAATAGAATTATCATAATATACGTTGCAGCTTATTCCTTGTCAATAAGCAGAAGAGAAGGAATGTTTGGAGGCCAAGGATTATTTAGCAACATCTTCTTCACCACAACCTGCTACGAAGAGAGAAAACAATTTAATAATTAAAAACTCATCAACTACTCATAATTTGTGTTCATATATTGTACTAAAAAATAAAAACTATGATCAAGGCTCGATTTCAGTACCTTCATTCATCACTGCGTGGGTTTGTTTTTCTTTTTCGTTTTTTTTTTCTTTTTCTTTTGTGGAACATGCACCCTCATGCAGCAGTAATTAACTCTAGGGCTTGGAGACCGAATATGATCGATGATGGCTATAGAAACAAATTAGGGTTTCGAAGAATGGATGAAACTCAACACGCCAAATAAGCTTATGTGAATTCTTGCTGAAATTACTTTCGTGATTGTGTAGATGTACGTAATGATATGGGATTAGGGTTTGTGATAAATTGTTTTAATGGTTTTTTTTTTTTTTTTTTTTTTAAAA
>LBNU01011435.1:5714-28220 GCA_014162995.1 Artemisia annua | reverse complement strand
AAAAAAAAAAAGAAGAGAGATATTAAAAGCTTCAACCTAAGGCTGTCCTTGTGCCACACGGTCCCTAAGAAACTTTGCAAGTCTCCACCGCTCTTACCGCTACCGTTAATCACTCACATCCTTACAAAGAACTTCCGTCTCTTTGATGGAATCAAGCCAACATTCAAGGCATACTTCCTAATTGTCACTCTCTAGAACCTTCGTCTTTACCAATAGGACCTCCTAAATACAAATCTAACTCGACGTTCCAACGCGGTGGATACCCGCATGGCTTTGCCAAGTTCATCGAAAAATTTCAGAGACGAACCATGTTAATTTTTTTCCTAATCTATATTAATTTAAAAAAGTAGATGATTTTGTTGTGTGTGTGTGGTTATTGATGAGGGTGCGAGTAATATGTAGTGGACCACATTGGTACATCCCGCCGTTGGCTATCCCTTAAGATTACTATTGAGTGACAAAAGTGCATTTATCTAAATGAAAACTAGTTTCTTTTAACATGATCATAATTTATACACGGATCAAAAAAAAATTAATTACAACAACTACTCAATAAATGCATGGAAACAAAAAATTATCCTTACCCTGTTATACCACATTTTTTTCGATAACACTGGTGATGGATATCGATATTGTTTTAGTTGAGTTTGATGCAGATAGTTAGCTGTAGAGGATGAAATGTTGTGTGGGAAAGGAAGTGTGTGTGTTTGTTTTTTTAAAAGAATTAACTTATTAAGTAAAAAAAATTCATTTTGGTAAAAGGAAATAGCGTACACATGTAATAAAGATTAAAAAATGTGCAGAAAAGAACAAAAAAAAAAAAAAAAAAAAAAAAAAAGTGCCCCATAAAGTCGCCAAAATTGTACAAGTTGCCCTCTGAAAAATACCAGTACACACACTTACACATACCGTTACACATACATTCCAAATACATTCTAGAAGTTGTACTTTAAACAATTAAATTAGCCACGTGTCAGGCTTATATGGAGTCCTCATTTGAAAGTTGCCCTGATCCAAATGAGAAAAGAGAAAAAAAAAAATCTAAAAGTGGGTATAACCCAATTGGGTGCGGTCCATTTTTGGAATTTCCCCATGTAAATAAATGACTATGGCCTTTCTTTAAACCTTTTCTAGAGCTCAAACATTTTTAAAATAATTCGATACCATAAAAAACGAATTTTTGTTTCGAAATGTTAGTCTACTAAAAGATAAAAATATTTTTGTTGTGACAGTGTATTTTTTTATCGCTTATTGATTTAACGTTTGCAAAATAGTTTTTTAGGAAAAAAATAATGAAAATTAGGTTTTTAAATTTGGATTAAAAAATAGTGGCTAGTACTAGTATTGCTTCATTTGATATTTGATTTTCTTTTATCTTTGTTGACTCACCCTTCGGAGTGAAATCCTTCGGGAAGTCAAATGCGTGCTCTATAGTGTAAGAAAACGCGAATCACTTTATATAACATATTTAAAGAGACAAACCAGATGCTGCTGTCGACATTTACTTTGATTAAACCGATGCCAAAATCCCATAATTTCTTGGTCAAATCCATGTCTTTAGCCGACTAGGAAAATGTCAACTGGGCGGGTTTAGAGTGAGACGACCATCCCCATCTCAAACCTGATTACTAAAGTCCTCACCAAATCCGCCTCGATCCCTATCAGGGCGCCCCACTAGGGCCGGATGCTCCCCCAAACGTGCCCCATTCTTGTTGGGTTGTCTTTTATGGTTTGATTCTTTAGCAAATTCGCACCATTTCACGTTATTTAATATTTTTACATAGTTAGCAATATGATTTCATGCAATAACTTGAAGAGGTGATAACCTATTGGTAATCAATTACATACTAGCCTTATTAAGCCTTCAAATAAACTATTAAACATAAATAATGATAACTTACACCGTTACAAAATACAACTTCTGTTAAAAATATGATGTTAAAAAAAAGCTTATTATCACAATTTGTAATTTACAAAGATAAAAACTAACAAAGGGAGACATGGTTTTATTACGCAAATACTAACGTAATACTCGAGTATATCAGTATATTTATGGATAATTTCCGCGTGGAGTGGGTCGGGGATGTTCTGGACTTCTGACCCGCTAACCGCATGAACCCGATTAAAATACTCGTTTGAGCCCCAAACCCGCCTCGCAACCTGAGAAGCATGTACTGCCCTGCCAAATTAGTTCGGATTTCGTGTTTTTCCCGTTAAATTTCGAGTTTTCTTATCCCTATAGGCTATGGCCAACTTTGTTATATTTTTGCGAAATTGCTATCCAAAAATATGCACCGTTTACCCCTTTCACTTGTGGGTGCAGTGATTGATGAAATATCATATATTTGTCCTCTCATCGTTTTGTCAGCGGCGGAGAAGTGATGTTTGATTTCAACTTAATTGACTTAATAAGAAAAGACTTAATTTATTAAGTCATGTGAAACATTGTTTGTTTTTACTTAATCAAAAGAAATGACTTAAAATAAAAAGTGATAAAAGTGAGGTGGTGTTTAAAATCGACTTAATTGACTTAATATGAAAAAAAAACTGAATTTGTTAAGTCATATAAAAACTGTTTGTTTGTAACTTAATAGAGAAAGATGACTGAAAATATTAAGTAATAAAACTGGGGTTGTCTGCATTAAGTCACCTCTTAATTAAACACGACTTGGGGTGTTTGATTTCGACTTAATTGACTTAATATGAAAAAAAACTGAATTAGTTAAGTCATATAAAAACTGTTTGTTTATGACATAATAAAGAAAGATGACTGAAAATGTTAAGTAATAAAACTGAGGTCGTCTACATTAAGTCATCTCTTAATTAAACATGACTTGATAAAAAATATTTAACAAACAAGCCCTTAAAAGAAAATTTTAACAAACAAGTCTTGAGAGACTCTACATTAAGTCATTTGTTAATTAACACGGCTTAATGAAAAAATTAAATAAACCGCGTCGTAAAACATGGTTACACCTTACTACCTTAGAACCTCTAAGGCGTACTAGAGGTGACAATTCCAATGGGTAAACTCTTACGTTTGTTTCAAGTAACTTATATAAACGATCCTTTTTTTTTTTTTTTTTTATGATGTTTCTTTGATTTTCTACGTTTGTTTCTACGTTCTTCTGTATATGCATTGTTGATTGATGAACAAGAAGTGTCAAAAGAAGATCTTGGACTTACATTTTGATCAATATCAATATGAGACAATCTGGAGGCAATTAATTACTCATTTACTCTCTCAACACTTCTTTCCTTTTTTCACAAACAGAATTGCCAATGGCCATTTCATCTTTTTCGTATAAAAACTTGTTTATTTCCAATTCAAATGAAGCTTGTTTTGGTTCCAAAGAAGATGTTTGTTGTTTGAGCGATTCAATTTGTTCCAAACGTTACTTTTCAGTTTCTTAAAGCTGTTTCTTTTCTTTTTCCAAATCAAGTATTTGTGAAGGATTGTAGCCAATTATCTACAAAAATTGTAGCCAAGCTATCCCCTATTTTCTAAAACTACACTTAGAACATAAGGTGTTGTAAAACATGTTTGTTGAATCGGTGAGTCATTCTTTTCAAATTCAGGATACGTGATACTTTAAAAGTAGTCAACGGAAAAAGTAACATTTTCGGTAACTTAACATTATTCAAAGATGCAAGATCTAAATGCAATTATTTCACATAAAAGTCTTTGATCATAAATGACTTCAATTCTTTCATCACAAATTGTATGTCAAAGTTTCCCTTATTAGTTCATATTTAAAATAATACAGTATTAACTTTCACAAAACAATCTATTTATAAGTACTATGATAAACAAAAAAGGATCAGTAGTTTTATAACCAATAAAACTAGCACCACCTGGTTGCATCAGTTTCGAGTCAAAGCTTCTCATGGTTATGGTCTTCTATGTTAGAACCCAGAAAACGTAGTGGGGCTTAATGATTTCAACCCAGAAAAAAGTAGCATACTACTTTTTAGTTAAGCAAAAATATAAAACTGAAATTGGAAAAATTAAAAACTAAACATAGAAGAAAAAAAGAAATATCAATAAAAAGTGGTTGCTTGAATTGCAACCAAACCCCAAATCATAGGATCATACATTTAATCGAATGTCAACCTTTAGTACAATTTACAATGAAATATGTGATGAAATTGAATTTCAATCCTGATTACACTTAACAATTCAATTCAATGGCGGAAAATTGAAAAAGAATTTGATACAAGGATTCAAATAACACAAATTACTTGTCTTTTTATGCTTTAGACATACCTCTATGTTCTCTTTCAACATGCTCCACTAATGCCACTGGATCCCGAAACCCTTTGCTACACTTTGGACAGACATCTACTGTCACTTTCATCACGCCCTTTTTTTCATGAATCATCTGCACGTGATCTATCAATGCTGCAACTTTAGAGAACTTCATATTACAGATTGGGCACTGCTCCACTTGACCATTGCTACTAGAACCACCATTAGGACCCACACTTTTATCGTCACTGATAATCAGAGATGAGACTGCATTGAGTAAACTTGTAGTCCAACTCGATGATGATGATGATGAGGAGGATACTGGAGCCTGAGTGGTTCGTTGTGGTTGTGGGTTTTGTTTTTGGCTACTATTTGAGAACCCCCAAAACGAGAAAGTGGGTTCAGGTTTTTTAG
Organism: Artemisia annua; assembly: GCA_014162995.1. Lineage (NCBI taxonomy): Eukaryota > Viridiplantae > Streptophyta > Magnoliopsida > Asterales > Asteraceae > Artemisia > Artemisia annua. The sequence continues at coordinate 23,557 of LBNU01011435.1, read as the reverse complement.
GACCAGGACAACCATGATCGAGACCTAACCTATGCTTAAGACAGTGATCAATGGAGCAATCGCGACACTTGATTGTGTTGGAGAATGTTAGGACTTCTCTACAACCACGAACAGGGCATTTCTTTTTCTTGATAACTTTTTCGTAATTTGATGGGTCACAATCTGTATTAACATGTGATTCCCATGTTATGTTTGGGTCTTGATCGTGGATTAGATGAACCCCTTTTGCGCAGAGTGGGCAGATAACTACAGTTCGATCGTTCTTGTTGGCTTTTGGACATTGGTGTGTATTGTAACTTCGATGTTCTAGACAGAAAACCTACAAAATTACTGATACTTAACAAATATTGCTTGACAAGGAAGATCGCTTGGATTATAGTAAAAGAACTTCACATCTCAATTTGATTATGTTACAAATTTTCTGCGGAGAAATGTTTTGAATTGTGCTTTGGAACTAATTATGAGACTATTGCAGTGTTTCGTATTAAACTGTCCCGCTTCCAAATATTTGATTATTTAGGGATATCAAATAATCGGTTTTATACTAGCTACAACAATGAGTTTCATACTATTTGAGATCCAACATCTTGTTGCCTAAGGCCCTAATGGTGAAAAAACCTTACTTATGTATTCATTATTTTAACCCAATTTGAGAGTTGTCTATCCATCTCAAAAACCGTCTCTACTTCTTTTTCCAATATACTCATTTTTGGGTCATTTCCTCTTTCAGTTTCTTGGATTTCGGATTCTGTGGCTTGCTCTTAGTATAATAATTACAGCTTCAGACAGCACAAAAGCGCATCCAATCACTACACAGCCTGTTTTAGTACAGCTAATTATCTTATTCTAATTATTTAATATCATATTAATGATTAATCAATATTCAATATCAGTTCATACATTCAAACACCCATTAATTTAGTTCTGTTATAGGAGTAACTTCTTGCCTGGGTCTTGCGTCCAAATAGTTCACCTACATGCAGTGGCGGAGATAAAGGGGGGTCCAGGGGGTCACGTGACCCCCCGGCGAAAAAAATTGTAGTGTAAATTTTCGAAAATTTTCGGTTTTTTTTTGTAATTTGCCCCCCCAACGGACCAATTTTTAGTGTAGTTTCTAAAAATTATTATATTTTGCCCCCTCGACAAAAAAGTTCTAGCTCCGCCCCTGCCTACATGCCACGAATTTCTTAAGGGCCATTCCTATTGTGGAAAATCCTGAATTGGGTTTGGTTCATGTGGAGAATTATTTGGCATGAACCTCATGAATTAGTTGTTTAAATTGTGTTGGGTAATAGTAAAAAGCTGATAATAGCCTTAACTAATATATAAACTAGTAAGTCATCTCGTTTGTTATCGCCTTATTGGCAATTCAGCATTTTATATAAGACAGAATATAAAAGCACACAAATTAAAGTAAATAAACGAGAGGAGATTGGTAAAACACAGGTGGAAGAAGTTGCAACTTCAAATGAGAGGCCACTCAATCTGATTGCTACAGAAGTTACATGACACGATTTTATTGGACACTAAATAAAGGGTTCTTGCTAAACCCAATAATGTTACTAAGATCCGATATACTCTCAAATTGACACACGTCTACAAGTTTAGAATCAAAACCACCCATATCTAGTAATTTTGGTAATGTCTAATGTACACAGGTTTGCTTGTCGCTATGAGGAAGGCATCCATATAACCATGAAAAATCATAATAGCCTTGATTCTCATGGGACGAAGAGGCGCTTATATCCACAAGCATACTAATTTGCCAAGATAACTGCTTAGGATATCAGCGCCTACTACTGTACAAAACAATCAGTGATAGTAACATGCTACTCTGTAGAAATTTGTTGCCAACCATAGGTAACATATGTTGATATTCAAAGTATCCTTTATACATAAGACGCTATGTTTGTTAGGAACTTTTAGAAGCATTTCGAGGCTTTTAGCTATCACCTATTAGGGCTGTGTGCTTGTTTGGCAACAAACTCTTTTTAACTATTCAAGTTAATTTAAAAGCGTTTCTAATGAAAATCTAATGGCATGAAGCTTTTAGCTTTCACAATTGTATGTTTCTTTTACAAATTATAGTTATAGTAGTTACACCATTCGTTACCAAAAGCTTTTTCACTATAGTGTTCCTAGAAGAAACAAAAGGGTAAACGCTAGTTGTCAAACACGCTTTCAATTCTAAACACTAAAAAACACTCGTAAAAGATCCTAGCCAAACATATTCAAAGCCGGATAGATAATCAAATAAACCTACATCTAAGTATAATCCATATTCATAATAACTAAACAACAATAAATGCACATATAATTTCAAACTCAACAACCAAACAATCAAGCAAAAACTAATAAAAAAAGGGATTACCTTGTTGCAGCAATCGCAGGTGAAGGGTAAGAAATCGATGAGTTTACAATCATCAACAGAGCAATGTTTTCCTAAATTTGGAAACGCTGGTGTCCCCATTATTCCACAATTCTTTCGAATTCCGCGTTGAAATTTCTTTTTCAACCGGAATCCAAAGTCCAAATCCACAGGGAGGAACAACAAGACTCTTCTTCTTCTGTTAAACTACTACTCTATTTCAAAAGGGGTATATTCGTAATTATATATATCTTGTTAGTTTTGTTGTACTTCCCTTGTTTATGTGATATGTTCTATATTCACCCTGGTGGTTCCGTGACTCAAACTAAATGGTTGTGGGTTCAGTCTTGCTTAAAACATGTGAGATATATTTGTGGTATAAATAATGTGAGATAGTTAAAAAGTGTCGGTACAAAAAAAGATGGTTTGATTTATGTTATGTACTGATTTATACTATATGAGACAAACTATATCGTTTATAAGCAAAGAACAAAGATTATAGCTAAACATATTTGATTGGTGCTCTGATTTACATCTTTTATGTTGATCACGAGACCAGTTGAAAGAATCGTACACATAAACATAGTTTTCTTTCAAAGCAAGCAATAAAAGTAATAATGAAATCGAGAACCAGCAAATAAATGTGATATATCAAAACATATTTAAGGCCTGTTTGGCTAAGCTTATTAAACGTAAGCTCATTTGGGCTTATTTTTTATAAGCCACAAAATTGGTGTTTGTGGCTTACGCTTACGTTTAATAAGCCGAAACAAACACCCCCTTATTTTTATTTTTAAGTGAAACACTGAAAAACCACGTAAAATAATATGTTGTGTAACAATTTCCCGGCCGTATGAGTTTGTGTTTACAAGACTTTAATTTGACCATTTAATTTGAAAGGTGCCAAACGAAGCTTCGAGTGGGGTTCGTTGCGATAGAATCCATTTATGTTCCTTCCTTTGTTTCTTTCCCCTATTTCAATATGAAAAACATGCAAAAGTAAAAGGTCAATGAGCATAAAAAATCTTTATTTCGGCCGACTAATCAATATGATTTGAGTCCGCCACCACACAAACTCAAACTAAGTAAAACCTTTTTTTTTTTTTAAAGGTTGGCGTGACCATATAGAATTATTTACGCCTAGCAAGAATTGAACTTGTCCTCGTAATAGTTACTACAAGCTCTTATCACTAGGCCACCGTAACTAGTCATGAGCAGAAAAATCGTAACCTAGACATTTGTAGAAAGAACGAACTAGCAAAGAACTCTCATAAAAAGGGTATTGCTATCGTACAGGTAGAGCACATCAACAAAACCTACGATTACAAAACGCCAAACTGACATTATAACTTATCAAAAATCGTTAGCTTTAAGTTTTTTGTAGGTCAAAACATGGCTATAAACTCTGTTGACACTATAGCAAGGAAGAAGAGGCATAGGCGTTTGTGGTTTGGTTCTTATAGGGATAGGCAGTTCGTTATTTGGTTCGTTACTCGTATTATATACACCTTAGTCATTTTATGATGAATAAAAAGAATTTTATACAACAAATGTTAACGGTTATATATTTGATTTTCTATTAGTATTTATTTTATTTTATACGAGTACAACACATGGAGTAATTATTAAATAATTTGAAAAGCAAGTTTCTTGAAAAATTAACTCAAACAGAGAATCTCTCAATTTCAGATGTTATTATCCCAAATTGACAAAATACCTCTGTTCAACTCCTCCTCTTCCCAAAGGACACATGCACTCTCATCCCTCTAATATCATTGTAATTACTTTTTAGTTACTTAACAACTTAACTTGCCATGTTTTGTTAGCTGCTATTTGAGTGTGTCACAAACAATTGGAACTCAATAATTAATAGCTACACTATAGAACTAATAAGTTTTTATACATCTTATGAGCTTGACTAGCTGAAATGTAAGATTAATAAGTCCTTGCTTGTTTGTTACTCAGATATTGCAATCGTTCTACTCGACTCAAAGGATGATTTAAAGGGATTGATAGATATTGTAGTTGTTCTTTTTTACCAAAAGGATGATTGAGTGGGGTGACTACATTTGTCCTAAAAAGATGCTAGTCGAAAATGTGAATAGAGTGAAGTCGTTCATGAAACGATTTAGCAAATCAAATATGGTTCGACCAATCAGCCAAGCCCTTTTTTGGTTAAGTTTTTTTCACTTTAAGCGTTCATCAAATATTAAAAGTAACACATATTCACCTAACTTATAAATTAAGTTGAAGTTACCAGGACTAATGCTTTTATAGTTTAAACTATTCCTTGAGAAAAAGTATACAGAAGCAAATTTATTTTATAATTTTTTTGGTGCAGAACTGCATATACAGAAGCAAACATATGTTTGAAAAAAAAACCAAGTGATGTTTTTTATTGCCACATACCTCTCAAAAACTGCAACTCTCTCTCTCTCTAAAAAAACCACACACACACACTAGTGTAGCAATAGTATAATAAACATGGTTTCATACAGAATGATGAATGTCGCACGAGACGACTATGATCAGCCTCCACTACCACCACCAGTAGTGACAGTAGTGGAAACCCATTCAACTCACAGGTCAGTGGAAACATTACTGGTGGTGCTAGCAGTAATAACCATTGTGGGCGTAGTAGCAGGGTTCATAGCTAGACTATGCAGGAACTACATTGATTATGGCGGTATTTCTGCCGCACCACCACCACCTCCACCACCACCACCACCAAAAGAAGAAGCACCAAAGCCACCAAAAGAGGAAGCAAAGCCTGCAGCAAAAGAAGAAGCAAAGCCTGCAGCAAAAGAGGAAGCAAAGCCAGCAGCAAAAGAGGATGCAAAAGACGAGAAAAAGTAAGATGAGCTAATAAGAAACTTCAAGTCTTTAATAGTATGTTAGTTTTCTAATAGAGTATCAAGTTTTGTCAAGATTTAGTTGGCCAGATTAAATTGCTAAATGTCGTTCAGTCAAAAGTTGTGTATGCTTTTCTTTTCGAGGATTAGATTATATGAAGATCAGTTTTGAAGGAGCTTTAGACTTATGTATCACATACGTATATTTTTTGTGGTTTGTGTTAAGTACATTGTCTGTGTGAAAGTTTAGATATAGTAAGTAGCAGGAATGATTTGGGCAAGAGAGAAGTTGTTATTCAACCATTCATTGATCTATCTGAATTAACTCTATTTTCAACTATGCTAAGAAAACATGAAATTGTTCGAGTGATAAGTAAGATTCAGGGGAGTAGAAGAAACAAGTGACCTTTCAAGGATCGGGATGGGTCGTTGTAATGATTGACCCTTTCTCAAACACCGTTACATAGACTAACCGTCTATGTCTAACCGATACTTCTGCAACCAATTCGAGTTAAAATGACACTACCTTCAAGTCGCAAACTATGGCTTTAAAGAGTCTGCTTTTGACGAACATGTTCAGTTTTCATAGCATTCGTCTAAAGTTTCTTCAGTTCAGATAGCACCTTCATGAATGAGTTTGATTAGGCTATAACAAAACAAGATATCATGTAGGGCGTAAGATGTTTAGTTTGCCACTAAATTAGCAATGCATAAGGGGTCACTCAGCTTGGTCAATATCACAAGATATGACTTATGAGTGATAGAATATCTATACATTTCACAATAACATGACTATTTGTAACCTTGACTGTGATCCCACTATGTTCTTCCTCCATCAAAACATCAGCAACACCCTCAATGATTCAAATTTGCATCCTATTATCTTTGGAATGATACTACAAAACTCTTTAAATTTGTGGTCTTAAGATGCTTCTCGTATTATAGAACTACAATCTAGGCGGTAAGGTAACCCATGATAAAAACTGGTACTCTTACTCTTAGCCTACATAAAACATACAATCTTGACTCACTCTTTGAACGCCAACCAGAGTGTCAAAGGAAACCTAAACATCTTGACTCACTTCTTTCTGACATATTTCTTCTGTTTCGATACATTTATAAACAAGTTTGAAGAACTTAAAACAACCCACCAAATTACATACAATTGTTCTTTGATATGGCCCAAAAGTAGCAATCACAGCAAATGTGGAGCCAATCTCAGGTTAACATTTTGGTCATAGCAAATACTGAAGTTGTAATACTGAAAATCATATACTGAAGTTGTACTGATGCACTTTCCCAACCGACATCTATATGGATGTTTTGCAACCATTTTGCACAATCATAGCATTATCTGATCTTTTTGATGATACACGATCAGCAGTTCAGCACCAATAAATTTGCACACGATACAAGAATGGCTGCCAATTATGCAGCCTCAAATGATCACTTGCATGACAAAATTATGATTTATCATACTTCTGGTGCTTTTAATAAAAACATGATCCTACTAGTTTAGATAATTTCATAATACATGCTGCAAATATAAAAAGACGATTCAACAGCAGCCCAAAGGTCGCATATCAAGTCTGATGATAAAAAATAACAAAAAAGAGGACGAAATCAGCTTGCAATGTTCCTACTCTTTTCTTCTTCACAAGTAGAAAAAAACAAAAACCAACGCAAATGAAAACAGTGACCTCGTCCACTTGAAGTTTTCTAAGATTTCTGTCCTTCCTCAGCGGCAGCTTCAAAAGTTTCACCAGCCACAAGCTCAGGGACTTCATCATCATCCTCTTGAATGGTTGACATACCAGCTGCGCCTTCACCTGCACCTGGTGCCTGCTTCTCAAATAACTTCCTCAAATTATCCAAGTTATCAGGTCCTGTAAAAGACGATATCTTAGCATATAAAAAATAATTTCAAAACCAAAATCGCAAAAAAGATTTGAAAGTTGCACACATACCCAATTGGTTGAGAATGCCCGGGAGGATATCCTGCAAATCTGAAACACAGCGAAACAAAATTTTAATTGATGAAAACATACATACGCAACCGACAAAAAGAACATCAAAAGAAAAGAGTAAACGTACTCTTTGTTTGGGGAGAACCACTAACAACCCAAGTGTTGGCAGCAACAGAAGCTTGAACTGAAACAGATAATAAAGATGAGTCAAGGAACAAGTTAAACAGAAACAAAAAGAAATTGTCATATATAAATTGTACCTTTTGGGTTCAAGAACTGGATAACTGTCTCGTCCTTGAAGATGTTAACTTCCTCAATTTGTGGGATTGCTTGTACTCCTATTCTTTTCAAAGTGCTTTGCAGCCTTTTGTCATCGTTTGTGTTTGTTTTATGCACGGCCTTCTTCTTTCTGCATATCCAATTTGAATATAACTTAAATTAGATCAACAAAACACATCAATAAATGTCCTATAAAAGATGAAACAACAATTCATATTCATAAATATGTACATAAAGAACGCAAGCATGTGACAAAAGCATACCTTCTAACGCTACCCTTCCCACCGGTGCGGACAGCACCAGCCATCTTCTGAAGCTTTTCTACATTCATCTGTCCCAATACAAAAAGAACGTCAATATACTCTGATATCAATACCCAAGAAAATAGCTTCAAGCCGTCAATATATTGATATGAAAATGTGTTGATTAAACAATACGGATAAATAATAGCTTGCTATAATGCAATACAAATATTTGAACTTCACATCGAACGGTGGATATCATTCAGTATATTATTATAGATATAATTCACACAACTTAATTAACATTCTAATACAGAAGTTCATGATGAAAAGCTTATTACAAAACTATTTAAGGGTATTTGTTTAAGCTTATTTTTGGGCTTACCCTCTTGCGTAATTTCAGCTTATATTTTATAACCCCAAATTTTCCAGCTAATTTTGACACTAATGAGCTTATATTAGCTTATTAAGATACAGTAAGCCTATATAAGCCCATAAAGCTGGATTTGAGCTTGTGAACATAAGCCGGAATCAAATAAGCTCATAAGCCCAAAAACAAGCTTAAAAAACAAATAAGCTCATTTAGCTTATTTTTGGGCTTATGAGCTTATTTTGCTCGGCTTAAATTTCATAATCTCAACTTTTTCAGCTTATATTTTAACTTATGAGCTTGTTATGACTTAAATAAGAAAACCCAAAAATAAGCTTTGTTTTATCAAGACTAAATTAAGATCCTAATAAAAAATCTATCACTTAACCTAAATAGATAAAAAAAAAAATAATAATAATCTTACCCAAACACTTAATATAAACCCTTAAATCTCTAAACTAATCAAACCAAACATAAGGGTTTTAGCGTTTTAATAAAAATGATAAAACCCAAAACTAAAAATACAAATCCTTAACAACATCAATCAATCTACTGTACTTATTTAAAACCAACATCAATCAATAAATCAATTACTAATGTTAAAAAGAAGGATAAATATATAGATAGTTAAAATGAAATGAATTAAAGATAAAGAGACCTTGAGGTTAACGGAGGAGCAAAGGGTGGACGGGAAATGATAGAGTAAGGCGGTGGGTGGATAAAGATATATACTCTACTTATTAACAAGATAATAAAACCCTAGATCACTCTTTCTTTTCTATCAAGTTTTCTCCCTTTGCTATCTTATATTTCTCTTTTCAGTCCCTCACTTTCTAAACCACTAGTGTCTTTACAAAAGTTTTCTCAAGTTACACTTCTTCACATATTCTATTTACCTCAACCATTGATATAGTAGTGTCTTTACAAAACTTTTCTCATATTACACTTCTTCACATATTCTATTTACTTCAACTATTGATCTAGTAGTGTCTTTACAAAACTTTTCTCATGTTATACTTCCCATGTAGGAGTGTCATAAAAGCCGACTTGACCCGAACCCGAATATAGCTTTTCGGGTTGGGTCAATCGGGTCCAAAATTGTATTTGGGTGACTCAGGTCGACCTGAATTGACCCGAGTTCTAAATAAGGTCGGGTTCGAGTTTAATGTATATCTCTTACTCGGGTTCGGGTCAACCCGAGTAACCCGAGTTTGATTTTTTTTTTTTTCTTTTTTCTTTTTTTATGTAAACTTTGTATGCCTTTTCTTTTATTAAAAAGCCCATGTAAAGAACAAGACTGACATTCCAAAGTCAAGCCCAACTCTCATCCAATATCAATATTAATGTTCAGGATCATCCATTTGCATAAAAAAATCACGCACCTAACTTCTAAAGAACAAGGCAGACATTCCAATTCCAAATGATCAAAGCATACAACTTCATTGTAACTTGAATTTCTTACTTTCCCTTAAAGATTTGTCATTTTTCTACTAAAGGTACTCCTCTTTTTAGTTGATTATTTTGATTATTTTGTTAAGGTTTCTAGGGTTTTAAGGTTATTTTAATGTTAAACATTATGAAATTAATCAATCCTCAGTTTTAGAATCATAGGAGTTATAATTTTTGTTATAGTTTTCTTGTGTTAGGGCCTTTTTCTTTAAGATTATTAGTATATTAACTAGTTGTTAGTTGTTAGTTGTTAGTTGTTAGTCATCATTTATCACTATCATAAACTCATAATATGTATTTTCAACTATTTTTAGATGTCGAACTCGACCTCAAACTCGGTGGAAACAACCTGAAAGTAGGAACACAAAGAACATAAAAAAACCGTAAAAGAAACTGGATGAGGCTGTCAACAAGCGCAAGGGTAAAAGTTGGTCAAAAGTTTGGATATACTTTGAAGATGTAAACCTAGAAGAAGGTGAGTAACTTGAAGATGTCAAAGCTTTGTGTAAGCATTGCGGTGATAAGTTTCGTTGTCATCCTGTCAAGCATGGTAATAAAAATCTCAAACGACATCTACTAAAGTGTAAACCTTATTTATCCAAACAAAGTAAGAGTCAAACTAATATTATGTTTGATCATGGTGATGGGAATAAATTGATGGCATGGAGATTCGACCAAAAAGAAAGTAGGAAAGCTTTGGGACACATGGTTATAGTTGATGAGCTCCCTTTTAGTTTTGTCGTGCATGAAGGCTTTAGACACTATTCTAAGATTAATCAACCGTTATTTGATGTTCCATGTAGAGGTGCTAATACTCAGGATTGCTACAAATTGTATGACGGTGAGAAAAGTAAACTTTTTAATGTAATTCAAAAAAACATTGGTAGGGTATGTTTAACTACTGATAGTTGGACATCTTTACAAAAGAAGAGTTACATGGCTCTTATCAGTTACTTTATAGATAATGAATGGAAGTTGAACAAAAAAGTCTTGAATTTTTGTCGTCTTGATGGTCACAATGGGATTGATATTGGAAAGGGAGTAGAATCTCGTGTGAATAAGTGGGGTATTGATGTTATAATGGCTATATCGGTTGATAATGCAAGTGCAAACGATAATACAATTGATTTCTTAAGAAGAACATTTGCAAAGAAAGATAATTGTTTATTGAATGGGAAATAGATTCACATCAGATGCATAGCTCACATTTTGAATCTTGCAGTTCAAGATGGTATTAAATCATTTGATATGTCCATTGTGAATATTATATGTGCGGTAAAGTAGATAAAAAAAATCAGGCAGTAATTGAGAAGTTTAAAAGATGTGCCGAAAGTGCTGAATGTGATATCACAAAGAATTTGATACAATGATGTTCCAACGAGGTGGAACTCCGCCTACAATATGTTGGAAGGGTGGAAAGAAAGGGTCTAATATGATCACGAAATACCCTTGTAAGACAGTGTACATTTAAAAATGACAAAATAGTCTTTAACTAAAATTAATTCAGAACTGTCCTAAAATAGATATTGATAAAAGCCAACCTCTTTTGTGTGGAAAACTAGAAGGAGGTTGAATAGTTTTTACCGTTTTGGCTTGTTTACAAAATTATTAGATTCGATGACTTAATGTGAAATCAGCACAACATACAATATATGAATGTAAACAATATGCAATAAGTAAATGCGGAAATGTAAAGGAAAGATTAAACCAATATACGCGGTCGTTTATAGTGGTTCGGCACGAAGCTCTCTTCCTCGCCCTACTCCACTCCCCGAGTACCCAACTCGAGAGTTTTCAAGCACTATATCAATAAGCTCCCTTTTGGCAGAGAAAACCTTACAACGTCGCTTCACTTCTTTACCGATACTAAGCTAGATATCGAGTCTTTCACAAGGCAAGACCAACCTTATCACTCAACGTATTTTAAGGACTAAAGTACTAATCGGACTCTCTAGGTTGTTGTATGATGATCACTACCCAAGTTGGTAGTAGGTTGTGAGTTAAAAAGACACACAAATGATATACTATGTTATACAACAAAGTATATGCGTAGACACAACTAACTTCAACACTTGAAGGCTTGGAAAGCTTCTTATGTTCTTCACTTGAAATCAAAGTGGAATCGTTGGATCACTTTGAATGTGTTATAGGTCAAGTGGAATGATCAAAGAGTGTTAATAAGATGTTATGTTATGAAAGAAATGGTAGTAGTGTGCTAAGAATGGCTGAGAATCATTAGTTAGAAAGTTTAGACTTATGTCCTATTTATACTAAAAATTCTGTCCAGATTTCACCCTTCGGCGGATTCATAATTTGTGGATTCGTCCGTTATAAAATACGGATCCGTGGAGCGTCTCTGGACAGACTTTTATCCTTTGATCATCTAGATGTGTTGTACTAAAATCATTTTTAATACAATTGTTTCTAGAATGACTTGGGTACAAAGGGACTAATTAAATTTATTTTTCATTTAATTAAATCACTTAATTAAAATGTCTAATTAGTTTAATTAAGTAAACTTTGTGTTATGTTTAAATAAAAACATGTTTAATAAATATTTAGAGTATGTTAGAAAATATTTATTAGTTTGGCTCTTTGATCATTCGACGTAAGGTATTGTCACATTATTCATACCTGTAGTGATATGCATCAGAATGTAAACTTGTAACTTAAAACTTGGTTACGTAGACGTTTACTTCGTATAAGTTTATAGTTGCCATTAACAAGAGATCGTAAAATATAAATAACGTTTTTACGCGATATTTGTATTAACAATCTCCACCTTTTTTATGATAGCAAAACATAAATTCATCTTTAGTAAAAGTTTACATGCACAAGGTTTTAAGTGTGAGTTTATATACATTTCTCCCCCTTTTGCCGAAACGAAAAGTGCAGAGTGGTGTTGCGGAAGCTAAGAAGCCATGCAAATGCTCCCCCTCGGTGTATATTCCCCCTTGTTCGGGACACCAAGGAATCGAGCTATAGAGTTGTGCTACAAAACAAAGTTAACATACAAGCATGAATATGGCAATAACGAATTCATCACAACCACGATATATAGAAACAATCACAAGTAATTGTAAATCACAACCACACATAGCAAGAAACAAACGAGATCACCACAAAGCATAAGAACATACCAACTAAATAGCCTCGTTTTATTATAAGAAAACAAAGTAAAATTTGACACTTAGGTCATACATCCTACAAAGTTACAAAAATAACTAAGAGAGAAAAAGAAAAGTTCCTAAGAGAAGTTGGAAAAATAACTAAGAAAGAAAGATATATGAGTTTCCTAAGACATACTATGGCTTGACAATAAGCCGACACTTATGTTGGTGGGAATGCGGGTTGAGATTGGAGGTGGTGTTGGATGTAGGAGAACTTAACTCTTTCCGTAAGAGTGGCGATGTGCTCACGGTTGTGGTGACAACACATGCAATGATAGTCATGTAGTTGTCTTTGGTAGTTGTAGGTTTGGGTTTGAAGGTCAAATGGACTTCCGTGTGATGATGGATATGAAGGTTCAGTAGGTGGTGGATTCAACCACTCAGAAAATCCCGGTGGGAAGTCTTGTATGTTGTTGAATGAGGGTAGAAGATTTCTAACGATGACAAGTGATGGTGATGGTGATGGTTGTGGTGGTGGATGTGACGGTCTTGGTGGGACATTTTCCTTTTCATCAAGAAATGGGTTTGAAGGTTGAGCGTTGTCAAGGTTTTCTCTCCAAGGGTGACAAATTGTTGGTGGAAGGTGTCTTGAGTGTTCAAGGATGGAGTTTCCTTGGGTGAGTACAAGTGTGTGTTTGAGGTGATTCTTGATGATGTACTGTTGGATGAAGCCTTGGGTGGACTTGGTGTTTTTGTGATGGAGTTTGTGATGGAGTTGAGAAATTATCACTTAAGGAGCTTTCAAGATTGATAATCTTTGGTTTTCCTACTCTAATTCTAGCGGTTTCTCTTTTCTTGATGGAGGTGGATGAAGACTTGGATGAGTAAGTCATGGTGTTGATGAAGAAGGTGAACTAGATCTTGCAAGTGTGCAAGAAACATGGAATGAAAGTGTTGGATTTAAAGGGGAAAAGATGAAATGAATTATCTTAGGGGATGTTTGGTACGATGGAATGGAAAGAGGAGAAACGGAATGGAGGCTCTTTCTCTTGTTTGTGTGCATATAATAATGGAACAGAGAATCAAAAAACCATTCTCATTCCCACGAATTTATTCTCAAAAAAAAAATAAAGAATGGAGAGAATGATGCAATTAAGCGGGGGGCTGATTCAAGTTGAGAATGAGAGAATGTAATTACAGAAACACGGAGGACATGGGTATAAAATAAAAGAACATAGAAGATTCATGCTATCACAAATAAAAAAAACTTTTCAACCCTAGCTCAATATTCTCTCAACTGCTACTCATCATCTTCTTCATAGAAGATTCGACTGATCCTCATTCGTCCCTAATTCTACGCATCTACTTTTCTACGGATTTTGATTATTCACTAATTTCTCAAATTCGAATGCATTCTTATCAGATCTGGTTTTGTTTGAGTTATGAGTTGGATGTCCTTGCAGAGTTCTTGTTTTAATTTGGGAATTGCTCGTATCTACATGTATCAATACAGAAACTATGAATTCGTTAATTCAATTGATTATTTGGGTTCATCTCTTTATTTTTTGTTGGATAGTATTTTTTGCTGTAAAAATTCAAAAGTAGTTCATGTTAATCAAATCACAAAAAGGTAATTTAAAAAGTTAAGACATCACTTTAACATGAACATGTATAATATAATGTAAGAAAAATACAATCTGGTAATTATGTTATAGAACGACAAGTAAAAGATGATGTAGTTATATGAAGTTCCATTCCAGTAGGCACAACAAACACTAGAATCATTTTATAGCATAGTTCTCACATGTGTTTCTCTCTTCGTATCAAACAAGAGAATGGAACTCATGTTTCCAGGTCCATTCCTATTCCATGGATTTCCATTCTTCTATTCAATTCCACAATTTATCATTCCAACGTACCAAAAATCCCCTTAAGGTTCTTGGATTATATGGGTTTAATGTTTTATCCTATAGTTATCTATGAAGGGTTTATGGAAAATTGTGAGAAATTGCTAAAAGTTAAAATAGAAAAATTTGAAATATGGAAAAGTCACGGATCTTCTTTTTATACGGGCGGATTTGCAAATTGTGGATCCGCAGATCCGTCCGTTTGGAAAGTCTGGGTTACACTTTTGACCTATGGCCGTATTTTGTACTGGCGGATCCACAATTTGTGGATCCGCAGATCCGCCAAATTTAAAAAATTGGATAGAATTGATGTGCAGTTTAAGATAGTCCATGATTTCTATCCTACCGTTCCTAGGTGCATTCTAATGCCATTGGTGATCTCAAGAGCAAATCAAATTAAGCAATTGGCAATTAGAGAATATAACACATAATACATATAATCCTAATAAGTTGTACACTTAATACATAACGTTAAATATACTTAAGTCCTAATAGAAGGTGATGCGTGGTTTTGCAACCTTGCAAAAGGTTTTACTTCTCAAGGGATCTTGAGAAGCTTGCAATCCCCACCAGGCAGTGTACCTGACCGATGTAGTATAGTGAGTGGAAAGTACCGGGGGATTGATCGTTCTCTAGAGGAATAGTGTCGTTAGGATTGAAACTAATCTAACTAGGTCTAAGGGTGAGGGATGATTCTTTTTGTATTTTTATATTTTATGAAAGCAAGTAAAATATCTCGGGTATTGTAAGAGTGGGCGGAATTAGTTGCTAGCCAACTGATCGAGGCAGAATAAGCGGTGAAGCTTTTACCACGAGGATCGTTGTCCCAACGAGGGTTGAAATTGATCTTGTCACTCGAGTCGTGAGTTATGTGAGATGAATAGGTTTAAAAGATGTGATTTGGTTCTAGTTATACTACGAAAGATTGTTTAAAAGCTTAAATGGAAAGTCGAACTAGATTAAAAGTAACAAGTAGGATGATAAAAGAAAACATAAATCTAAGTGATATGTAAAAGAAATGAAATAAGAAAGAAATAAAGAAAATGTTTTTGTAGTTTTATATTTTAATTAACGAAAGAAAGGTTAAGCGTAAAGTTTATAAAAGATTAACGTAATAAAACTAAGGTGACAAGTAAATAAGCTAAGCTAAATAAAACTAAAGATTTAAAGAAAATTCGACGGAGTAACTTTAAGAAATGAATAAAAGAAACTCCACTCGATGAACGATGGAGTGAAATAAAAGTCTACTCGACTTATAAAAGAAGTACGAATTGAAAAGTAAAGCACGAAACACGACTCAAAGCGTTAAAGACAAAGACTTTACTCAATATGTATACAAGATACCATACTCGCAAAGCATAGTTGTAAACCATACTCGCAATATGTTCTTGCCAAGGCATACTCGCAAGATCTGAATAGCTTACTCGCTAAACTGGAAAGGATATCATACTCGCAACCAAATCAAGACCATACTCGCAAACCATGAGAACACACCATACTCGCAAAAGTGATAAAGTCCTTACTCGCAACCTATTTACTCCCCATACTCGCATAAACTTACCAAAGCTTCATACTCGCAAAGAAATCAATAGGGCATACTCGCAAGACTCATGAATTTTACCATACTCGCTAGGTAGTTTTATCCATACTCGCAAGACCTTAGTGTAAAATTGTTATATTCGCAATAAATTGTATCAAACTCGCTAAACCCTAAAGTAAAAGTATTTGGACTTATTTTACGTGAACAAATAGATTAAAACTAATAACAACTAATAAAAGCTTTATGAAGAACTTATTTAAAAGCTAAATAAACTTATATAAGCTATATAAGCCACGACACAAAGTTACAAGCCCTAGAATTTTTAAGATTAATAAAGCTAAAATAAAACTTAAATCTTAACCAAAAACTAATAAAAGCTTTAACGTAAAACAAGTTTTAACAACTAAATAAGCTAAAATAAGTCACTAATCAACCAAACAAGCCCTAGCCCATGAGCTTATTTATTCGACTCAAAAATGTAAAACCATGCAAAGGTGACAACAACTTATAAAAGCTTGAGGAAAGATTAAGAGAAACACTTGTAAAGATTAAACAAGAAAGATTAAAGATGAAAAGAATAAGCTTGAAAGATTAAGACATGAAAACTAAATATGCATTCATAAAACTTACACACACTAAAAATTAAAATAAGGGCTAGCTTCATATGGAAGCTAAAGGGTCATACTTAAAGGATCCAAGGAGGTATCCTTTTTACATTTTGTGCACTTAGCCCCTTAATCTATTACATTTAATGAAAACTAAGCATAAACTAGAGATACAACGCTTCTAAACTTTCTAAAAATACGACTTGAGTCCTTGTAACTTTGAGGTGATGTGTTGATGAGCTCTCCAAAGATCTTCAAAAACTTAAAAGTGATCACTTGCTCGGATTTAGAAAGTTTAACTTCATAATCATATTTGAGCTTTGATTAAGCGTCTCTTTTACTTTCTTGAGCCTTTGAGAAATAACGTGTCTTCACGGGCTTTTCACAAGTAGGTTTCATCTTTTACTTCACTTTCAAACTCTTTTCCACATCTCGTGCTCGTTTTAGGCTTTTAGGTTGCTTTTCATGTTGTTTTTGCAATATCCTTACCTGCACAGTCATAAACACAAAAACACGATATCTTTGGCTTTGAACGTTAGTTTTTGGTCTAAAATAGTCTGAAAATGGTGAATAAAAGGTATGTGAATAAGCACATACCAAAATCCCCCAGACTAAGGTATTGCGTGTCCTCACGCAATGTAATCACATCACGCCTTAAGGATAAATAATTTCAAAACCTCTCCTTACTAACTTTGAAAAGTAGCAAAACGTTCAAGAGAATTTCGAAATCATTTATTCCCTAAAACGCCCCGGTTTTCCATTTTAGACTATGTACATCATATATTACGCTACTTTAGTTCATGACGGTGTGCCTGACTTTCATTATCTTTTGATAACGATTAAGGGTCATAGAGCAAGAACAGGATTCATAGAAAAGTGACCGATTGGATAAAATTCATCGTCCCTGATTTTTCACAAGTCCCAAACTAAGTGCAAAAATGAGATCACCGCTTACTTAGATGTTAGATACCAATACCACTCATGGAAGTTACTTGTGTGTGGTCACCTCCCGCTCCCAAATCTTAGTGCATCTAGAATTTTTTAATTGATTTGAGAAATGAATTGCTTCATATTTTCTCGTTTCAATATGATTTAGTCCGATAAAGATACCAAATTCAAACGCTAAGTAGTTATCGATCTTCCCTTAAGAAGGT
>LBNU01011432.1:15274-28777 GCA_014162995.1 Artemisia annua | reverse complement strand
GCTAATTAATATTTAACGTTAACTTTGGTATTATTTACTCATTACTTATAAATATATACAATTCCATATATATACTTATAAATTTTTATTGTCAAATTTATTCATTTGCGAGTTATTATTTATTTCGAGCTCACGAGTCCGAGTCATCACTCTCGGGCTATCTAAAATCGTCTAAGTCCAAAATGTTCAAAATCACATGTTACGGCTTTGTCGGAGTCAACCGTGACTAGAAAGTCAAGATAACTCCGACTTTGCACAAGTTCACAATCGATAATAATAAGCTATCGCCCAATAATATCAATGTTCAAATAACCCAATATCCACAATCAACTTCAACACTCGCGACCGTCTACGGTTCGCGTCTAACCTAACTCCGTCCACTATTAATCGACACAACGACACCATAACTTCTTCAACCAAACAAAACCTCAAGAGTCAATCACAACTACAACATACAACAACCATAATCCCTTGCCGTGACCGTACGGTTCTCAGCCCAATGTTCACATCATCAACCTAATAACAACAACAATAATAAATAACCAACAGGTGGCCAAGACCCTAGTGGTCTCGGCTTGTCCATTCTTGGCAGCCTCCTCGTCTCGCGGCAGCACAACAACAGCAACAACTACAACCATACCAAAACTCAGTTCCAAATTCTTAATCTAAACCTAATTCTATCCATTCGGCTTCAACCACACAATCAATACAACTCCGGTTTTCAATCCCAACATCAAAACAAGAACAGCGACATGAATATAACAAGGATACCGTGAGCTAGACTCACGGCGTGGCTCGAACCAAACACCAAACAAGAACAACTACAAGAAGATAAACAACATCCAGGAAGACACATCAAGAATACCGTGAGCACAGGCTCACGGTTTGCTTCAACTCGACACACCAACATGAGACACAACGCAAATCGGATACCAAACTAATCCTTAATCATGGTTTTATTAATAAAATTATTTTCCCAAATGTTTTCAACAAGAATAAACCAAAACCCATTTATATTCGTCCCTAAAATTGACAGAATCATGAGTTTGACTCGTGACCGAGTCAACTCACGCGTATAAACGCGTCTCCTTACCGTTTCCTCAATAGATCTACAGTTTTAGGTGGTTAAGGATGGTGGTGGTGGTGTTTTAGTGGCGCGTGTATGGTGAAACGAGGTGTTAGGGTAGGTTTTAGAGCGCGTATAGTATATTAAGAGAAAGAGGAGATAATGGTGGTCATTTCCATGGTGGCGGTGTAGTGGTGGGAGCGGCGGTGGTGGCGCTATGGTGGTGGCAGCTGGCGGTGACAAAGAGAGGGAGAGAAGAAAGAGAGATGAAATGTATATGAAAATGATAAATAAAAAAGGGGGGTTAGGGTTATGTTAGTTTTATTTTAGATAAATTGCAATTTGGTCCTTGTCTAGTTTATTATTTAGCAAAAAGGGGTCGGGTGCAAGGACTCGCGGTGCCAATTTTTATAAACTCTCCCGTTATCACTTACTTTTAAATCAAGAAAATAGTAACAAGCGTCGCCAATGTTAATTTTTAATTACCACCGATTACATTTAAACACATTTTCCCCATTAAATTCGATAATAAATACGTTTATAAAATAAAACATACCCGTTCCTCATGAAATCCCGACTCTCATTTCCCGAGCCCATATTTGTTATTAAAACTCTCAACACGCGTTTAAATAGGTTTTTCCCATAAAAACGTGACTATAAAAATGCCTCTATTCATTTTCGAGTAACAAATATATATTTTTCACGTATTATTAGGTTCCTAGTGCCAGAGTCGAAGTAGTGCCTAACTTAACGCCATATAAATGGTCTAGCGACAAATATTCCACAAAATGAATCCACAATTCTCATAATCTTTGAAAACCGTTTCAATAAAATTAACGATTCGTTTTAAATTATAAATCGTAGTTCAAATCAGGTTCTCAAATTTACCAGTTGTCACATCCTCCCAGCCTCAGAAGAAACCCGTCCCGGGTTTCACTTAAAGTCACCCATCAAGATCGAATAAAGATAAAAACAGATTCACTGAATTTCATCCTCACATTCACCACGTGAGTGGAGGGCTATCACTGAATTTCCAAAAAGCTCAAACACAACGATATGACTTGGCTTAGATCGCCAGATTTTTCACGAATAAGATTTCAACGAGCTCCTCAAAGGAGTTTGACGTTCATCGTCATGGAACAGAAAATCTTCGGATTCGCAGTGGCAATCTCTGCCAAAAGCGTCTTTCTAGATTATTCTTCACGACTCTTGCGGGCTTTGCCAAGTCCCGATGCAAGAACGAGTGTCACAATTTCAATATTCCAACGAGAATTCTTAAGCGAAACAGATTAGCAGAGATTAAATTTCCCACGTTTACTCAACGTATTCCACCATCTCTAGGTGATACCTTAATCATCTTCTTTCCCTACCTTTGGGATCTTAATATTCATTTCGACGGTCTCACGAATGAAAGTCAAAATGGCGAACTTACTGTCTCCAAATTCCGATTCAGCGAGAGTTATGTCGACACATTCGGCCATAACAAATCCTGAACATTATAATTTCGACGCCAGTTGTTTTCATCCACTTAGGCAAGTTTGGGGAGAGTCGGATGTCTCTCCCAGCCTCTTCTCAAAGTTACAACATTAGCTCGAAGCTTCATCTTTGACATACAACGTTTCTCTTACTTTGACCATCGGTTTGGGGAGGTTATGTATCGTTCCTATTACGACTCGTCCCCAAGGTCATCTGTAGAGATTTCCAGAAACTCGGTATATTAATCGCAGTCCACTATCGAGTAACCTATTTCGATGGAATAAGCCTTCCCCATCTTTGAGCAAAATCACCGAAACCTTAAACTACGCAACAACTTGATTTTAGCTTAATCTCGCAACTCATCAAACAAGAACTGTCACGAGATTAGACCGTGTATCAAGTTGTTGAGATGAATAATTTAACGTCTTTGGTGATTTGGCTCAATTTAGGAATTGCTCAAAACAACCGAATAGGTACCTACAGCTAGAATTCAGTGTTCATCAGGCGGTTTTAATGTGCGTACTTCTTGCTCGACTAAGAGTGTCGGCAATAACGTCTTCTTTTTCCCCGATAATAGCAAATTTGCAGCCATATTCACCAGGTAGTTCTACCTAGCGAGTCTACCTTAACGGTCCGCTCTTTCGGATTTAAAACATATCGTAACCACATGGTTAGTGTCTATCATACACTTCGCGCGCCACAGGGTTTTTTTTTTTTTTTTTTTTTTTTTTTTTTTTTTTCCCCGGATTCTGTGTGCCATTACGATTGCATCCGGTGTTAACTCAGGAGTGGTGTAGCTCTTCTCGCATGCCTCGAATTGACGAGAGGCGTGAGCTACTTTCTTCTTGATTCATATCAAGACATTCCACCAATCTTTTATACGATGTAACACTATACGCAACAACACCTACGCTATCTTTCGATACAGCTAGGTTAGGTGTACTATACCGCACCTACTTCCAAAATCACAATGCTTCTTCTTCGTCCTCCCTTTAGTTACCCTTTTCCTACCTCAGTAGGAATGGTACGAACAACTCAATTCTTAACAGGCTACATTTCAACATAATCCAGGCAAACACGAATCACGTGACTAGGAAGTCGAATGGTCAAAATTTTAAACTTCGTTCTCCAAGAAGTTAGTCTATAGTTGTCCCTTGACTTAAAGGTTATCCCAGGCGTCCTTTGGGGTTTATCCCTACTCCTCGAGTAGTTTAGCCTACTATCATTGGGTACTACCACCACTCGACCACTAAAGGTTCATATACACTATGAGGGCGTATGAGGTAATGGTTAACCGACAGGCCTAACCAGAGGTTTCATAAGTCACAACAGCGTAAACACAGACTTCGGGATTCTCCTTTCCCGGATCATTGCTGGTGATGGTATTCCGATCATGGATCGATTCCTCAACTAGTCGTTCGAACCTTAAAGCTGATCAAGAGGTTCAGTTTTCTGTGCGGGGCGTCGGTTCTTCACCGTGATCGGCTCATCATCACATTCAAGTCCAAGTAGTTTGAATCTTAACCAGAAGAGGTATAAACGCAATGGGTACAACCTTTTCATTAGTTCTTCCGTCTCAAAGCAAGTGTACATACGTTCCCACTAACAATCGACTAGTCTCAAGTGTATACTTACTTGCTAACGCATCGGATAGCATCACGTAGAATGGCATTGATTGCTACCTGCAACCGATTTGTCGATTCGGTATCTCCTCTAGTATCCATCGCAAAGGATATGGTTATGAACCAAATATAGTCCGTCGTAGAGTTCGAAATGCTTGCTACGAGCAACTATGCCTCTTATCCGTATACGAAGTCACAAATTATCAAGTAGCTGTTCAACTCCAAGTTTCGTATAGTCATCGCGAAGATCCTTGGGTAACGGAGTAGATAGAGTAACGTGGAACACTACGCGAAGGAGTCGTTCCTCGAGAGTAGGTGGTGTACCGTATCTCTTCGAGTTGGAGTACGATGTCGGTTAAGTCGAAATTCATAGAATGGAGAAGAGATAGAATCAATTCAAAATGCGAGATTTCAGGCATAGGATGAGAAACTTAATTCTCGGTAGAGGTTTAAGCAACCATCCCAGCATAACATGATTCCTACCTGAATTATACATAGGTGGCCAGTCTTTGTATAATTAAGGTCCAATAATGTCATGCTAAGTTTAGTTACGAGAGAATAGATAGTAAACCTTTTGGGGGTTTACGGAATGATATGACGATAGTGACGTACATAGCTGATTCGTGACGCATAGTTCAGAAGTTGACGTCGAGTAATTCGTTGGGTGACGGCTAAAACGAAAGTGCAGTGCGTAAGTCTCATCACACGGGACAGTCATTCCTTGACGTCACATTATACTCTTGGTATCTTCTTACTTCTCGATTCTCTTTGGTTGTCCTCCATTTCCTCGGCTCCGCAACTTCCACTCTTCCAAGTTCCCAACGCACTTTCATGTAGGGCTCATTCTTTCTTCATAAAACACATGCGACACTAGTCTTACAATCCGACCCGGAGGTTGTCGAAACCAATGCATGGGTCTTAGATCTACGGTTTCTGGCTAGGTGTCCAACCTACAACTCTTACGACACGTCTCAGCATACCAACCAAAGTGGTGAAGCCTATAATAGGCGCACTTGGGTTAATTCTCAGTGCGTGTCTCAAATTTTCCCAGCTTTTGACAACATAAGCATCCACGACCTCTTGTCGTATGTATGGTTTTCTCTCACCTTTAGCGAAATCTTCTCATTTCCTCTTGTTTTTCGTTATCTCAGCGACATCATCACCAAGCCTTACTCCTTACCATTTCAGGGCACAACTAGAATAACTCAAAGAAACGGTGCATGTAGGTCTGTAGGTCAGTACCTCTCACCTTGTGAGTCCAGAACTCGACTTCTCGTTCCTTGAGTGGTCTTCCCACTACCACTTGTTGTCAACCACTTCCTTACTCGTATCTCATCCCATTAGATCTTCAAAATACTACGAATTGTAGCTGGTCACGAGGTACTCACGTCATCCTCGTTAGACAGGGCCAATCCATCAATATAGTGCCCTATCTTGAGCGGTTCCGCATGAGCTATCTCAAGTCACCATAGGGACAGCTCCCGGACATAACGACCTGATTCGGCATGTCGATGTCGTTCGCCTCACAATTCCATACTTTAATTTCCCATTTTCTCGCTTTGCCACGAAGGCAACAATCCCCAACGTAATCGTCTTAAATCCTTCTCCTCAATACCTCGAATAAGTCGCTTTAATATCGCCAGATCAGAGATTACTATTTTGTCCCATAGTGTTTACGAGACATATTCGTCTTCTCACAATTTCCAATTCGAAATGCGGTTTCATCTTTTCTAACCAACATTCTAGAGAAACAACCTCTTCGATCCCGCCCTTCCAATTGTCATTCAGCTTCGTAACTCCTCATACGTTCCCTTACGGGCATCGTTTTGGTGAATGGGCGATTCGTATCGGTTTTGTGTCTCAGCCACTCATTTGGCCATTTATCTGCTCAATGCATGCTCAACTCACCTTAACACGTTTTGGCGAGACCTGGTTATTGGTAGTTTAGTTCATAATGACTAGAGGTTGTCCACGACGTCCTGTGATAATAGCTGCAACAAGTCGTGTCTGCGTGGCCCTACTAAGTCTCATTTCGGGGCTATAATCTGTCCCCACGAGCAATCAACGAACTATACAATTCGAATATCGGGATAACATCGCACAAAAACTTTGCTCCTCGTTGTTAAAAGATTGAATTTCAAACGTGATATCAAGAATACTATCCCACTCAACGATTGTAGGTTCCAGCTCCACCTAGTAAACAGGTGCTTGGATTCATCGCACATCGGGGTTTGGAACGAGGTTCCCGCAAGCTCAATGCGAGACTACGAATAGTCATCGAGGTTATAACGATAAACAACACAACAAATGCGTAAGCGAAACTTCCAATAAGCATGATCATTCGGTGTCGGCACCAGATTCTTAAAAGTTCATCAACGGCGAATCGAAGCGGCGTTAGATGATGACGGTAACTATTTAAGGAAACGAGGTTATCTACCCGATAACCTTTCGGTTTAGAATTCGCAACAATCAATTCCATGACTATTCACACTTTTGGCGTAATAGTTTTTAAGATGGTTTCTTAGACGACGCTAGATGGCGTTTCAGAACAGCAGGACGAATGTCCGATCTCAGCATTAACTAATAATGAGTATGACGGAAATATATGGATATGTTACTGCTCTAGAATCGAATAGTGAGGGCTGGATAGGGAGGAGACACAGTCTATGACAACGGTATATAATTATCATATTCAGGATATCACACACAATTCACNGTGAGATCATAGGTTTAAACAACATTAAACATAGTGGACTTATTTGCTAAAACCCTTGCTACGCTAGACTAGCTCTAATATAAACTACGGATAACCTCCGTTCCATCACTATTCTATAGGTGCACGCTATAGCCAAAACAATATCATCCTAAGGGAGCCATGCTACAACCTTAGGGATTCACCAAATATATCATCCTAAAGGAGCCATGCTACAACTTTAGGGATTCACCAAATCAAAATCAATATCATCCTAAGGGAGCCACGCTACAACCTTAGGGATTCACCAAATATATCATCCTAAAGGAGCCATGCTACAACTTTAGGGATTCACAAGAGCATCTTAGTCTATATGCATAGCAAGTATTTAAAACAAACAGCATAATACAGTCCACATAAAACAATTTGCACGTTTTCTCACCCCAAGTATTGAAAACAAAGTTCAAGAGTAAAAGTGGGGCTATGACTCACCTCAGGTCCAGCAAACAGCATAAATATCAACAGAAGCAATGAAAGTATCAACTATCTTGCAACGGCGACTACGGACTCGGCACTACCTAATAATATCAATACGCCTCAGCATAATTTTCAAATAAATATTTCCCAATCCCGAACGTATTCTATTTCATTTTCCGAAAATCTCTTTCTCGTATCCGTTTTAGTGTTTGGTATCCATGTGTGTGTGTAGTGTCGACTCAACAAGACTAGAGTGAACTCACGCTTCCAAAGAACACCAAATAAAACTGCAACAATACCCGCGACAAGTCCATATAGTCTACTAAGTCATCAAATCATATTGTCAAAACTTATTGAACTAGTCACCCCAATAAACTTCACCATGCATACATCTCACTTATTCCTCCAAAACTATATCACCACCTAAGAGGTCGTAGGATATGTTATCCATTATTAAATCTTTCTGACATACTTAACGAGCTCCCATTAGGTTCGTTAACTACGTAAGCTAGATGTATTAACGTCACATATCTGTGACTCGCAACTAAATACAAAATGCTTAGTATCTAGGAAAAATCCTAGTCTTGCGTGCACTCGAAATTTATAATAACTCTCGTTAAATAATGTTTATAAAAGAGACCACTACATTTTATTCGAAAATATTACTTTTCTAAATAATAAAGTTTCCGTTAAATATTAATTCACTTTTAATTTGCTAATTAATATTTAACGTTAACTTTGGTATTATTTACTCATTACTTATAAATATATACAATTCCATATATATACTTATAAATTTTTATTGTCAAATTTATTCATTTGCGAGTTATTATTTATTTCGAGCTCACGAGTCCGAGTCATCACTCTCGGGCTATCTAACATCGTCTAAGTCCAAAATGTTCAAAATCACATGTTACGGCTTTGTCGGAGTCAACCGTGACTAGAAAGTCAAGATAACTCCGACTTTGCACAAGTTCACAATCGATAATAATAAGCTATCGCCCAATAATATCAATGTTCAAATAACCCAATATCCACAATCAACTTCAACACTCGCGACCGTCTACGGTTCGCGTCTAACCTAACTCCGTCCACTATTAATTGACACAACGACACCATAACTTCTTCAACCAAACAAAACCTCAAGAGTCAATCACAACTACAACATACAACAACCATAATCCCTTGCCGTGACCGTACGGTTCTCAGCCCAATGTTCACATCATCAACCTAATAACAACAACAATAATAAATAACCAACAGGTGGCCAAGACCCTAGTGGTCTCGGCTTGTCCATTCTTGGCAGCCTCCTCGTCTCGCGGCAACACAACAACAGCAACAACTACAACCATACCAAAACTCAGTTCCAATGTCTTAATCTAAACCTAATTCTATCCATTCGGCTTCAACCACACAATCAATACAACTCCGGTTTTCAATCCCAACATCAAAACAAGAACAGCAACATGAATATAACAAGGATTACATGAGCTAGACTCACGGTGTGGCTCGAACCAAACACCAAACAAGAACAACTACAAGAAGATAAACAACATCCAGGAAGACACATCAAGAATACCGTGAGCACAGGCTCACGGTTTGCTTCAACTCGACACACCAACATGAGACACAACACAAATCGGATACCAACTAATCCTTAATCACGTTTTTATTAATAAAATTATTTTCCCAAATGTTTTCAACAAGAATAAACCAAAACCCATTTATATTCGTCCCTAAAATTGATAGAATCATGAGTTTGACTCGTGACCGAGTCAACTCACGCGTATAAACGCGTCTTCTTACCGTTTCCTCAATAGATCTACAGTTTCAGGTGGTTAAGGATGGTGGTGGTGGTGTTTTAGTGGCGCGTGTATGGTGAAACGAGGTGTTAGGGTAGGTTTTAGAGCGCGTATAGTATATTAAGAGAAAGAGGAGATAATGGTGGTCATTTCCATGGTGGCGGTGTAGTGGTGGGAGCGGCGGTGGTGGCGCTATGGTGGTGGCAGCCGGCGATGACAAAGAGAGGGAGAGAAGAAAGAGAGATGAAATGTATATGAAAATGATAAATGAAAAAAAAGGGGGGTTAGGGTTATGTTAGTTTTATTTTAGATAAATTGCAATTTGGTCCTTGTCTAGTTTATTATTTAGCAAAAAGGGGTCGGGTGCAAGGACTCGCGGTGCCAATTTTTATAAACTCTCCCGTTATCACTTACTTTTAAATCAAGAAAATAGTAACAAGCGTCGCCAATGTTAATTTTTAATTACCACCGATTACATTTAAACACATTTTCCCCATTAAATTCGATAATAAATACGTTTATAAAATAAAACGTACCCGTTCCTCATGAAATCCCGACTCTCATTTCCCGAGCCCATATTTGTTATTAAAACTCTCAACACGCGTTTAAATAGGTTTTTCCCATAAAAACGTGACTATAAAAATGCCTCTATTCATTTTCGAGTAACAAATATATATTTTTCACGTATTATTAGGTTCCTAGTGCCAGAGTCGAAGTAGTGCCTAACTTAACGCCATATAAATGGTCTAGCGACAAATATTCCACAAAATGAATCCACAATTCTCATAATCTTTGAAAACCGTTTCAATAAAATTAACGATTCGTTTTAAATTATAAATCGTAGTTCAAATCAGGTTCTCAAATTTACCAGTTGTCACATTTATGCAGGTTTGTGAAGTCAATGCACATGCGCCACGTTCCATCATTTTTCCGTACCATTACCGGATTAGCCACCCATCGTGGAAAGTATACTTCCTTGAGTATTTGCGCCTTTACGAGGTTAGTAACTTCTTCTGTGATCGCTTCATTCCGGTCTCTGGAAAGTACCCATTTCTTCTGCCAAATCGGAAATGTGCGCGGGTGTATGTTTAGCTTGTGTTCTGCGAGCTCTCTGGGTATCCCGGTCATGTTAGAAGGAGACCATGCAAAAATGTCCTTATTGTCACATAGAATTCTTCGTAGTTCTTTCTTGATCCTGGCTGGCAAATTTGTGCCAATCTCAACCGGCTGATCTGGATACATGGTATTTATTACCACACTTTCTTTTTCTGTCTCATTTTCGTGTTGTGCGGGGACAACTATTGTTTCACAGGCTTGTCTAGAAAGTCTTGGTCGTCAATATACTAAACCTGTTAACTTATTTATAGTCGAAAGATAGCTGAAGCTCATATCCACTGTATCTTTGAAATATATTTGATGGATTCCCAAAATCTCTAGTTAAATCTTCAAGATCTCTCTATATCCTAAAAGATACCCATAATATTACGGTATTACTAACTTGCATGGTTTTTGATATGTACTTGGGCATTACGTATGAGATATATGTAGATATCTAAAAGATATCAAAAATATAAGTAGATTCCCCATGCATGGTTTATG
The DNA here is from genome assembly GCA_014162995.1 of Artemisia annua. Classification (NCBI taxonomy): domain Eukaryota; kingdom Viridiplantae; phylum Streptophyta; class Magnoliopsida; order Asterales; family Asteraceae; genus Artemisia; species Artemisia annua. The sequence continues at coordinate 18,043 of LBNU01011432.1, read as the reverse complement.
ATGTATGTATCCGTCCATGTTATCTATGTTATGTATGACCTGCACGTGTGTCATCCCATCAACCTTTGTTTTTGTTTATAGGGTTTTTGAAAATTTTCTTTGTGTAACCTAACTATTTTTCTGTTAAATACTTTAAAATACCAAATTTTCAATTTTTTTTAAGAGAAGTAGAACGATGCACGGCAAAACAAAATATATATAGTCTTAGAGCTTTTCCGTTTAAATAATTAAATTATGGTATTGTGAAATATAACATTGATGTTCTCAGTAAATTCAGGGACATGTTTCCATCTAAATAGTGAAGTTGTAGACAAATTTTGAGAACCAACTACTCTTCCAAGCATTTCTGGTACATTTTTTTCACGAAGAAAAAAATGCATTACAAACTGCAAGAGCAGAAATAAAAGAAATGTTGCAAGCAAAATTATACATTCAGCACCTTATGTGCTTTGAGGATTAATTTAAGGTGAAGAAGAGATCAATAAGGAGACTGGCTCAATGACCTCATGTAGGATTTTAAAGAAAGGATAATTCTAAAAATGATCAAGTTGCCCAATCGATGAGGATTTTTTACTTTGGATTTGAAAATTTTTATTTTGACCAAGTTGCCCCGGTTGCCAAAACGTGTCGCCCCCATGGGACGCCAAGTGTCCCAAGTTGCCCAAAAATTCGCCACTTGGCGTCCCCCGTTAAGTGTTGCGTTGGGCAACTGGTCAAAATAAAAAATTTCAAATCCAATGTCAAAAACAACTTGATAATTTTTGGAATTATCCTTTTAAAGAAAAGGTTATTTTTGATAACTCTCTTCAAAAAGATTTACAGAAGGACGGCAAAGATTTGGTCTCTTCCTCAAAAATTGTCACAAATCAAATGAGATATGTTTCACGTCTGGAAAAAAAGTTCGTTATCATAAAGAATGCTAAAATCACATGATTTAGGTGTCTGGAAATTCTTTTAACTCGAATGTACTTTAGCCATTTTATGTGACAACAAAGGCTAAACTTTACGTTCCATAGGACCACTAATTTCAATTCAACTGTAAAATAGGCTGTGCATTTCTACAAGCAAGTATGGAAAGATCTCCTTTAAGCATCATACACTCTTATTAGACCGAAATAAAGCACATTAAACCCTAAAACTGTGAATATACAACAATCAAAATATTTTGCCACATGTGCAAGATTATGTGAGCGTTACTCGATCAGCTATGCTACACCATATAGTACGTGATCTTCGGTCATTGAGGCCCGTTATTATTAGATGGGACCAACTCTAATAGGAAGATCAAAACAATAACCAAATTCTTTCATTTAAAAGATTTTGATGTTTTTAGAGAGTGACCACCCTTCTTTCGTGAGAAAATCCCACTAAGTGAAGGGATTAAAGGTTTTTTCAAGGCTTTCTTCTTAAGTGGAGGACTTGTTTCTTGCAATTTAGGTGCTTCAGCTATTACTTTGGTTAGAGATGGAGGACTAGCAAACTTGACTGACCTCCTCTTTTCGAACCTAAAGTTCTCATCATTTTCTTCAACCTCTGGATGATTTACTTCAATTCTAGTTAGATTTTCGATGAATTTGATCTCTTCTATCTCCTTATCAACGGGTGAATACTGCTTATGATAATGGGGTTCTCTTCCCGACTTTAATTGTTTGAGCTCAGACTTGGTCTCTTCAAGTTCTTGTTTAAGTGATGCTAGGTAGTAGGCCATGCATGTTTCCTCCTCTTTGGCTTTCTCTAGAGTTTGTTTTGTCTCTTCAAGCTCTGCTTTGATCGCTCCAACTTTTGTTCGGTACTGGTGGTTGTTTTCCCCTTCTACTTTTTGTACCTATCAGCATAATTTGTCACAGCGGCGATAAAGATATATAATCACAACACATTTGAGTACTTTTTACCCTACATAAAGTATTCTTTGAATAAAAGAGTGACAACAACACCACAGCACAATGCAACGTTTTTGTACAAACTAAAAGAAAATGTCGTAATGTAGCAATCATCTGTAATATTCATGGTTTTGTTAAACCCATCACTCCATCAGCTATCGGTTTTGTCCACATCAAACTGGTTTCTGTAGTTTTTAAATATCTTATGCATCATAATCACAGGCATAGTGCGGCCCATCATGTAAGATGTTATAATGATGATTGATTTGATTGATTCATTCCATGATAAGGTGATACAATATATATTGTTAGAAAGATCATTCTAGACATAATACAGGCTAACACTCCCCCGCAGTCCGAGCGGCGAAATCGCGAAAGCTCGGACTGGAGATTAAAAGCTAAAAAACAATAAATTAAAGCAAATAAATAATTGTTGATGAAGACATTCGACAGCAAGCGGAAGCACATCTTCAGCAGGCAACAAAACGGATAAACCAAAGTATCCGTACCAAACAGGATAAACCAAAGTATCCTGACCAAATGGGATAAACCATAGTATCCCTTACCAAATAGGATAAACCAAAGTATCCTAACTAAACGGGATACTACAACTAAAACAAATGGGATAACCCAGAGTATCCCCTACAACTAAAACTCATGCACTAATATTAAAAGAAAATATTAAAAAAAACGAAAGTTGGTTCTAAAACTTCAACCCCCAAAGAACCTTTCGAACAAACGGGGCGTATTTTTACTTAGAAAAACATAAAGATCCACCTTTATTATTATTATTATTATTATTATTATTTTATTTATTTATTTATTTCGGAGGCGGCGGCTGAAAGATTTTGGTTTAGGGTTTAGAGAATGTTGGGATCGTAACCAAGCT
>LBNU01011429.1:228349-257053 GCA_014162995.1 Artemisia annua | reverse complement strand
CCCAACGTTCATACTTGGTGGAGCTATATTCGTCATCAGACGTAACCTTGTGTAATGAGGGACAAAGAACTGTGGTATGACCATGAACTGCTCTCGTATATGGACTGGCTGCTTGTATACGGGATGAGCTGATACGGGATACGATGGTAGCTGGTTTCAAGTCTTACCAATAATAACAGCAAACAAAACAAGTGAGAGATACCCCGCCTTAAAAGACGATTACAGATAAAGTGAGGCACTAAATAGTTATCACATGTATTAAACATGTGAGGTGCCAACACCCAACCTTTATTTTAACGTGTCTTATAAAGGATTTTAACAATGTATTAAATGGCTCATCTCTTACTGCAGTAACCAAACGAATACGAGAATTTCAAAATCTACAAGCAAATATGATTAAACCGCAAACCCATCAGGTTTTAGCAGTTAGTCTAAACCCAATTGGTGTTTTTATTTTTGACTATGAGCGAGAGACGATAAAGAGGGTGGGGGTGAGATGGTTCTAGAGAGACCGAGAAGATAGGAGAGGTAGGTAGATATTGAGGGTATGTGATACCCGGGGTTTTTTTTTTTTTTTTTTTTTTTTTTTTTTTTTATTGTGATTATTGTTCAAGTGTATATTTCTCTGTACACTCCCTCACAAACGGGCAGCTGTACAAGTGGTCCTGTAGCAAAGATCCCGCTAAAACTGTTATGTAATATATAAATCAGGTTTTGTACAAAGCAAACCCAAGTATCTATAAGTTTCATCTCACAAACTACTAAAAGAATGAGGCCCAGCAACTTAATTATAACTGACTTTAACTGTGAGAGCTACAAAATAAGTATTATTAGGGCTAATACCGGTTAAAAAATGTACTTCAAAATAAATACTTTTTGTTCAAATTTATAGATGCACTAAACAAAAGCTCAATGATTGTTCAAGTCTCATATTTTGTATGCAATCAATTATCAAATCAGCACAAATAAAGCTTTTGGTAACGTTAGATTAATATCGATTTTTAATATTTCTTATACTTGCAAGTTATCGTGGACTAGAGACGCAACAAAATCTAATTGAATATGACTGCCAAAATACAAAGGTTCGAAATGATACTTATAGCGTTATACTTATTTGTTTTACTAAGTATGTTGTTTATTTATAACAATGGCCAAATGATAAGATGTGTTTTATAGGGAGATGATGATGATAATTTACAAGACTACATCAACTGTATATCACAACAACCAAACCTATTGTTATGATTATTCAGTTAGCCAAAGTTACCCTTTCGGAAAGTATAACTTATGTATTTTAATCGATAATAATACTTGATAAATTTATTAAAAAAAAATCCGTGCATGCATGGGTATTATAACTAGTAATTATTTAAAATAAAAATAGTCTTCTCGAATGCAAGCTTACAACTTTCCTAGAACAGCACTTCATAATTTTCAAAGTAAAAGTAAAAACATATTACAACAATGATCACACTTTTGATCACCTGGAAAATATTTTATGCGTAACATCATAAACCATATTCCTGAGTTCACTCAAGAAACGGAAATATGCAATCCTCCATGACCTGCTCACTATCAGAGGAGCCACGATGACCCAAAAACCAACAATGAATCCAGACACGACGCTAACAATCAATCCCCAATCCACTCCATGTGACCCATCGTCTTCTTCATGATTTGTATCAGGTGTTTCAACACTTGAACAAGGCTCACTGAGGGGATCTCCACAAAGTTTGTTGCCAACAAAGCACGACTCATTTAAGCTCTGAATTTGAGTACTTGATGGGATTTTTCCAGTCAAATTGTTGTAAGACACGTTGAAGCTATTCAGCGAGTTCAAGCTTGACAAGCTCATAGGAAGTTCCCCTGAAAGCTTGTTAAGTGACAAATCAAAAGATTCTAGTTCTTTCAAGTCTCCAATCTTCTCCGGGATCCTTCCAGTCAAATGATTCCTCGATAAATTCAACGATTTTAACTTGATGAGGGTTGTTAGCTCACTTGGAATGTGGCCAACAAGTTTGTTATTTGAAAGGTCTAACAACCTCATTAGTTTAAGAATACTGTTGTACATGTACTCGTGTCCCTTCATCACCAATGGAACGCTAAAGAAAACTGTTTTGCTAATTGCATAGATTATAAAATGATCATCTGAAATAGTTTCTTTCCCAGAAAGGACGCTAAAGTTGTTGAAGCATTTTGGAATATCGCCCATCAGCTTGTTATTGGAAAGATCCAATATTTGAATACGTGTAAGATAAAAAACCTCGTGAGGAATCTTTCCAACAAACTTGTTGGATCTAAGGTTGAAAAGTCAAAGAAGAAAGTTTTGTCCCAACCCAAGATGGAATGCTTCCAGCAAGTTCATTTCCACTAAGATCAAGGATCTCTAAGTCGGTCAGGTTCATTAGAGAAGCAGGTAATTTCCCTTGTAGCTTGTTCCCACACATGATCAATGATTCTATTTTACGCATACGACCCAATGTTCTTGGAATCCCATCGGAAAAATTATTATTTTCCAAGCTTAAGTGTGACAAACTCTGCCACTTTTCCCAGCACTCAGGAATGACACCCGACAAACTGTTATTTCCTAAATTAAGCATATTTTTCGCTTTCACACCATCCGAACACAATAAATGATGTACCGATCCAGTAAATAAATTATCTGATAGATCCAAAACATTTCGAATTGAACCCTTTAAGATATCAGGTAATTTCCCCCCAAACCTGTTAGAGCTCAAGTCAAGTAAGTTAAGTGCAGGGATACCCGACAGGTTTAACGTACCTTGCATCTGATTTTTTGACATATCTAAAGACACTAGATTGGGGAATGATCTCCAAAATGACTCAGGTATGGGTGAAGAAATGTTTGTGTTGCTTATTCCCAAATATTCTAAATCCCTTTGTGATTGAAGCCATGATGGAAATTGAGGCCCTAAACTCCAAGAGTTCAAATATAATCTCTGCAACTGGAAAGGGGAATCCAGTTTGCAAGGTGCGGTCTTAGGATTAAGTTGTTTCCTCCTCCAGCTAGAACTTTCAAGCGCACTAGTTTGACAAACTGGGTTTCAACAATGACAATCGTCCAATTGAGTCAGGAAGACTGCCATTAAATTGGTTATATGAAAGATCCAACTTTTTCAACAATGACAATCGTCCTATTGAGTCAGGAAGACTGCCATTTAGTTGGTTATCATAAAGATATAAAACCTCCAACACTGATAATCTTCCAATCCATAATGGAATAGGACCAGAAATTTGATTCTCAGATAGAACTAGGTGCTTCATATGCATGAGTTGTCCGAGTTGATTCGGTAGATGACCAGAAAGTCCAGAGCTGGATATGGATAAGGACTCCAAACGAGGTGATTTGCATTCAAGAAAATTTTCAAGAAGATATGTCAAGCTAATGTTTTGAAAATTGTTTGCTGACAAATAAATCTCTCTCAAATTACAAAGGTTACCCAATGATTTAGGAATTATGCTGGTGAGCTGATTAATTGACAGGTCAAGGCTAAGAAGAGAGGTCAAGTTGTGAAGGGAATCAACAGCTGTACTTGATATATCACACTGACTAATATCTAACGAAATTAGATTGCTACCAATACCACTAGACAACTCTTTTAATACTGATGAAGAATTCATGAAAGTGTTCCCAGAAACGTGAAACCACTTAAGAGAAGTCAAGTTACGGAAGCTATGAGCACTACTACTAGGAATAAGGCCATTAAAATAACACCCACTTAAATCCAAAGAAACAAGACTAGTTATACTAAATATCCATTGTGGCACGAGACTATGATCAATAAATTTATTGTCAGAAAGATCAAGCAAAAGAAGGGATGTGATATTAAGAGTAGGAGCATGGGGATGTGCATCCAAGAGATTACTGTTAAAAAAATGAAGTTCGGCCAAAGAAGGGAGGGTGTTGATCACCTGAAACCAGTCCATCGCTTTGCTGAGGTCTACCCAACTCATATCCAGGTGGCGCAACAAACGGAGATTTGACAACCACTCCATATTCATCACCCTTGTGTTTTCACCCCGCCAATCTTGAAAACTTCCTAGACAAAGGGTGTGCAATTCCGAAATATTACCCAATTGAGGAGGGATAATTCCACTAAAATTGGAACTCGAGAGGTTAAGATACCTCAAGTTTCCAAGAGAACCAATGAATTCAGGAACTTGGATTCGTCCAAAATTATTGCAGCTCAAGTCCAAATGCTTTAGTTGCTTGAGATCCAATAAGGATGGACTTAAAACCCCTTTCAACTTTTGCTTTGAGGCTTCTTCGAGTTCTTTTTGTGAGACAAACTGACCATGGCCTTCAAGTGTACGAAGATGAATCTGATGAACATGACCAGTCATGTTATCACAAACAATACCAGCCCATTTGCAGCAATCGTTCTTCTCATCAACCCAAGAAGAAAGCTGGTCGCCTTCGTCAATGAGATGGTGTTTGAACTGGAGAAGTGCTTGCCTCTCCTCTTTGATGCATAATACATCATCAGAGTTTTGATTAGATAAGCATAAATGAAACAAGGCCACAACAAGAAGTAAGCACAAGTAGCATGAAGAGAAATGAGAAAATGAAAGAGCACTCATATTGGTTGATCACAAGGAGAATAACACTCGCTCGTTTTTAGTTACAATAACGTGATGTACGCGGGAGTTCAATTTAAACTGAATTTTTGACGAGTGACGGGTTGCTTTCAGTTGCCCATAACGACTGGGTTCGTATTTGGAAAATGGAACATATGGAAAATAAGTAGCATGGTCCCTAACTTAACTTTCATGACAATTTACAAAGTAATTTATGTGGACACAAGTAGGATACTTTTTTGAACAAATGAGTAACATCATACATTTATTTCCAGCAATTATTTTTTTCTTCTCTGTATGCAACAATTTCATTGGCTGGAGATAATTTAGTGGTTGTGTGGGCCGACTCAAATGTCAAGTCGTTCCCACCCATCCACAACCTAAAGTAAACTGTTCTGGCTAATACAAAAGTCCAAGAGTTTGACAAAAGGAAGGTAGATAATGATATGCTAAAGAGAGTTTACTGGGTAAAGATGAAGATTTTACCATATTTGAGTTATGTATTAAACTATTGGTTATGAAAAACCTGTTTTGAGTATTATAATAATAATAATAATAATAATAATAGAAAGTTTTTATCAAAGAATACTTTAGGAAATTTATATCATTGATTATTATAGGCCACAAATGCAATGGTACACCATGCTGGGTCGTTCCAAAATGAGCCTACCCCCCTTACCAAATTTTAGGGACCTAGCGAACCGCGATCCCCTACCGGAGAGTTCCATTCCTGGTAACTATGTGCTTGCCATTAGATAACAGAATAAACCACACTTTCTCAATTCTCATCTTGATTTCAACAGAGGAAAGTTGAAAAATCAAAATGTATGGAAAAACAAACTATGTCGGAACTAGCCACCAAATATAGAACTATATCTGAGAAATTAAATCACCTATCGAAATATTATAGGAGCCATTTGGAAAGTAAGGAAAAGTATTGCGTGGTAACTCTATTTATACCATACTAGCCAAGCAATTACTACTCTAACAGAGTAAAATATGATTTTCAAGACAGATACATACAAAATCTTAAACAGATGCATGTGATATAAGACAAACAAGATCATAACCAAAGAAGATTCTTAGAATTACCAAGCTCAAAGCATAAGTATCAACACATAGGACCCATAAATCAAAAGGTGAGATTTGTGTGAGTTTATAGTTAGTTCCGTAAAATTTGTTATGTTTTGGTCAATATGTGAAAACCAAAGGTGAAAGGTTTGTTTTGTCATTTTCTATTAAATGTTATAAATTTTACTGTATGTATAATCAACAATTATACCCAATCCCGCTGGAGCGGGGTATGGGGGAGGTAGGATGTAGACAGTCACACCCCTACCCGAGAGGGTCCAGGGACTGCTTCCAAAAAGACCTCCGGCAAGACTGTGTCGCGAGCAAAAATATGTAGCAACCATAAGAGAGAGAGTGTGTGTGTTTGTATATGTGCGTGAGAAAAGAGTATACAGATCAAAGCATAATAAGATAAAGCCGTAGAAGGCATATATGAATAGATACTTATAAACATAAAAGCATGGGTGACATATAACGGCATGAAAGAAATTGGTTTTACCTTTGAAAATAAAGGAAATAACATAATTTCTGTATCCTAATATAATAGCTAAATAATATACATTCTATTATAAGTTTGACTAATGTTGAAATATAAAGATTAGAAGTTTGCTTTTACTTGTATAAATGACGACAAATTAAGTAGTAAGAAACTTGGTTCTTGTAGTTAATTAAGTTGGATGTTTAGTGTTTGCATCTCTATATGCAAGTTGAAAAACCATAAGAGACGCTAGATTACTTGGATCTATGTTACGAGATATATTTTAGCTGTCCAAATACTGCTAAAATCACCACTCACTCACCAGAAGAAAAGAAAAAACATATGTTCATATCTTCTACTCGATGCAAGATTTATAGAGCATTTAAAAATTTGATTACGTCTCATTATATCTTATGTTTAATACAAAGAGGTCACAGATTCAATCTAAAGATTATAACATTCAGTAAATCAACAAATTGTCAACGACTAGCAGAATACATACCTCCGAATCTGCTATTTTAAATAAGAGAGATCTATTGCAGATGCTTTAAATTTGAGTTGACTGCTATGCACCTATGAGGACGAGTCTCAGATTGATGGTCAATGGCCTTGCATATCGAGCATTTCATCTAAATTCTTTAGTCTCTCCATTCCTTCGCTAATCAAGTAACGAATCCTCTGCCTGTCATTGCAATCCCTGTTGTTCTCCATCTCTTGTCTAATTGTTTGCATTAATTCGCCTGAAAAATATTTCAGTCAAACTGTTAGAAGCCATGAAATTATCTCACATAGATTAAAGGGGTGTTGAAAGTGCTGTGGGTTGATTAAAACAGCTTAATTTTACAATAATCAATTTTGCAGTATTTGACAAATTAAACTTATAACATGATTTTCCCAGTTTTAGAGACAAAAATCAGATTTTCAAAAGCATCTAAGGAGTTGTTGCAACAATAATAAACTTTATAACGTTATGAATGTACATACGGAACACAAACAGGGTAAATGATTGGTGTGAAAGTTTGCAATTTTGGTTTCGCAATCCTGCTGCAGCGGTGCTCAAGCACAGCTCTAAACAGATGTGCCGATCATAACTAGGACTAAAAAAATAACACCAGGTCTTGATATATCTAACTGAATAAGCTGGAGGTATCATACTGTGTCTACACTAGTACAATGTCAAATTTCATCTGATATTTTACAAGCGAATGGTTTAAGAAACTACCTATAGTTTGAATTTGAAAGATGCATTCTTGTTTTATGAACCATTTTTCTATGGTGTAGGCAGAAATGAAGATACAGTTTGTCCCACTTATAGGAAGAACAGAAAAAAGAATATATATACAATAACAACGATACCCAATCCCACAAGAGCGGGGTATGGGGGAGGTAGAAGGTAGATGGATCATACCCGTAACCTTGGGTAAACCTGAGGGTAAGGTAAGGAGACTGCTTCCAGGAACATCTCCGGCAAAGTGAATGAATGGGAGTGATAGTGATTAAAAAAAAAAAAAAAAAAAAAAAAAAAAAAAAAAAAAAAAAAAAAAAAAAAAAAAAAGTTGCTACAATGATTATTGTTGACAGGACCAGAACTTTGGTACTCAAAGATCTAAAAGACGTTCCTACAATGAATATTGCTGTTTCTTATGATCTGATAAGTCCTTCTAAATCTTAGAAAAACTACTTCGGCTTTTAGAGCATAGGCAATATTGGAAAGTGACTATTTTCACCCATTCTATCAATGTGAGGGTATAAAGTTCAAGAAAGATATGACAAACCAACTGTGTTAAATGGTCAAAGAAGTACTAACACAGCACTTCTGCTTAAACCGAAGGTTGACTTTATAAAGTCAAAGACACTACTTTCATGTCTTTTCGATAAGTGAGGAGTGTATATTCTTATGTATGTCAGTCTTATGGGGAAGTAACATATAAACATGCTAAAAAAATTAGAAGAAAAATGCAGTTATAGTATTTTTTTAATTCTATTTTTTTTTTTTTTTTTTTTGGCATAAGAAAGTTCACCTTTACTGGGAGCAGGTGCTCGTTTAGCAACTCTTAGAGCTTGCCTATACAGCTTCAAGACTCGAGCACGCAGAATGAAAGTCTGCAAATCAAAGGAGATAACCATAACTGACTCGCCCCTGATGTCCAATAATATCACATTAGAATCTAATTCAGACACGCATTTACCAAATTATCGTCAAGGCTACAGAAGACATGTAAACATATAAATTGTGCAACTCAATGAAACTAAAAAATGTAAAGAGTGCAATTCAAACCCGATCATAAAAACTGATTCAATTTGATAATGGGCCGAACTAATAAGAAGAGAAGATTTAGCTAAACGCCTAAACTGCTTCAAGTGTTTAAAACCTCCTACATTGCTTTATATAAGAAAAACCGGAGCAATATATGTATTATATGTTCCATAAGTAGATTATTATATCAATTAGTATATAAAATTGAAATAAAGGTTAACTTGGTCTATTATAAGCAGCTCTAAGATTTTCCATTTGTATCGGAATAAAAATCGTATAAGGTTCAACAAGTCTTAGAGATATCTTGCAGCAAGTCCTGATGACTAGACACACTTGAACTGGTTTCATTTCTCACAATCATTTAAATCCATAGCAAAGCAAAAACTTAATCAGAATGCAGAACCAGAAGTCTTAACATTCACATGACACATACATAACTGATAATGATGTTTCAAGCTGCTCGTAATACATATCAAACAACACGCCTCAAGAAAGAAAGCTAACGTCATGATATTTTCGATAGCTAATATAAAACAAGTCGATTTGATAGCTCAACAAAAAAGTCCTAAATCTTATGTTAAGTCGTTACCTACAAACCACAACCTCTTTCACAAAGGCCCTCCCTTCCGCGGCCCCACAAACCACCGGAAAATGTCAAGTCCATTGGAGGTCGAAAATGTCAATTAGAAGTAATTTGGATATAAAGTAAAAAATCAGAAAATAATGTTGGTGTTAGCCCCAATTTCTATAAATAAAAAAAATTGATTAAAAACAACTAGTAGTAGCAGTAAATAATAATAATCAGAAATTGATAGCAAATGAAATCACGAATTAATTGCAGAACCAACCTGAAAATCCTTCCCAGTTTTAGTTTCTTTCTTTCTCTACCCAAATATCCGGGTCGGGTCCCAGTTTTAGTTTCTTTCTTTTACACGAGTATCCTTTTGTATTATTTTTTTATATTTTTCAATCTATAACCATTGTGCTCCGTAATATATATATTTCACCTCAAAAAAGTCCCAACGCAATTTTAATCATTGGGTGAACAGTAATTGCCTCTCGGCAATTGTTTATATTTAATGTGAAGTGACAATATAATTCGGACAATATGACATAATTTTCAATATTATAGATTTTGAGCAATTTTATCTTTTACTCTCTTTACACGTAAACTATCTTCTACGATGTGCATACGTTTATTTTATTTTTTCTTGATTATTTATTTTTTATTGTCTTTTTGCATTAAAAAGTTGGATGCTTGACTATCATATAAAAAATTTCAATTATCTAAAAGGTATAAAAGGTGATGGTGACTTGACTAGTGTCCCAACTATTAGAGCACTCGCTATCTTCTACATTTACACGCCATTCGTCCCTTTTAATACCATTAACGTGCCATTGGTGGTACCGAGCAAGATGCCATTCGTGAGCCAAATGTTTTTGAGCCACTCCACTGGCTCACGCCGTTCGTCCCTTTGTGTGTGTTTTTTTTTTTTNTTTCCTGACTTAAATAAACAATTATCTAGATAGCAAATTCTAACTTTATATAAAATAATTGTATTAAATTGTATTCCCTTTGTTTCAAAATATAAGGGTACTAGCAACGTATTCGGCATCACCTTCGGCAAGCTCGACATCACTCGGCATATACATTGCCAGTCCTTCGGTATCATGGATTCGGCAACACATTCGGTAAACATCACCGAATCGGTAATGTTGGTAGCATTGAATATTTTCGAACGTTGGCCATTAATTTTCGAACGTTGGTAGCATTAAGTTTGTGAGTGATTTGGCAAAGCGAGTTGATTTGATTGTGTTTTTGAACTCTTCGTTGAAAAGAAAAGAAGAAAAAAGAAATGGTGGTTTTGAGTATGTCGAGTGCAGGAGCCAGGAAGAAGAAGAAGAGGTTAAGAAGTAGGTTATACTCGTGGCCCATTTGTTATATATTTGACTTTGACTTTGGAGCCCAAATGAACCAAAGCCCAGTCTATTCACAATTACAAACAAGTTACATATAATCATATATACTTACCTTTAGGCTTTAGGTATTATATAAGTTTTAACAAATTTCTGAAATGTGAAAATGATGATTTTTTTTATTATTATTTTTTTTTTTTAAGGTTAGGCATGCTTAGGCATGACATTGCCACTAAAAATAAATGGTTAGGCATGATTAGGCATGAAACTAGTTGGATTCATTCTATTGGCTAATTACAATTTAGTTTGAGGCATGGTTAGGCAACATTGCCACCACCCTAAGGGGGTGTTTGGTTCAAGAATTTCAATTCATGGAATTTAAAATTATGTGAGATTTAAAATTTTGAGCTCTTTAAATTTCAGTCATTTAAAAATCTTTATCTGTTTGGTTAGCTAAAAATTAGAAATGCAAACAATAGTAAATTACCTAGTTGTCCTTTCATCAATTACAAAATCAATGGTGAATAATGAATCTGGTCAAAGATACACAAAAACACTCACATATTTCAACACAAAATCTCATACCTATATCGTGTAATTGAATACTTGTAAAAAAGACATATAAATCAAACAACTTATTAAACAAAAGTGTTGATTTAATTGAACAAACTTTTCAATTAAAACTTTTGCATCGATGTGTCTAGAAGAAAAGAACTTTGAGAAGTCATCTTTGGAAGAAATCAATTAAAGAGATTTACTTAAATGAAGAACCATATCAATCTCAAAAGAGGAAAGAGAGAAAAACCACTTGTAGTGAAATCTGGTGGTGGGAGACCGGGAGTGGTGAAAAGAAAGAAGAAAGAGGAAAAGAAGAAAAAAGGGATAAAATTTTTATTTGAAGGGTGTTTTTGTCTTTATTTGTCAATATGTACATGGAATTTATAATTGGGTAAAGTCCATAAATTAGCAACGTACTTTCTCAACTTTACACAGTTAGGTAACGAACTTTTTTTATTACCAATTTAGTATGTGAAACTTGCTAATTTTCGACAATATAGTCATTATGAACTGCTGTTTTACTAAAATACCCTTGTGTTCTTCACATAAATTTGCATCGTTAGTCCTTTTTATTAACGGCCGCTAGTAAATAACTTAAAATTTAGATTTCTTACTTATTCATCCACTTTCGTCCCTTTTTACACGTTTTCTTCCTTTTTTGTACGTTTTCATCCGTTTTTTAATCGTGATTTTAGTCCGTTTTTGTATGTTTTCGTCCGTTTTTAAACGTTCTCCTCTGTTTTTCTCACGTATTGCATTTTCAGGTTAAAATNTTTTTTTGTTTAAGGTTAGGCATGCTTAGGCATGACATTGCCACTAAAAATAAATGGTTAGGCATGAAACTAGTTGGATTCATTCTATTGGCTAATTACAATTTAGTTTGAGGCTTGGTTAGGCAACATTGCCACCACCCTTAGAGCCTTGCTTATATGTCAAACACTTTTAATTCTTTTTTCTTTCTTTTTTCTTTTCTAAACTCATTTTTGTTACTCGTAGTAGTTTTTGTTATATAACTTATTACATACGGTGTGCCACACATATAATTTAAGTTTTGTAATTTTAATTTGTGTTTAATAAAATGTGCTTGTTTTTATTAAATAAAATGAAATGAAAAAAAGTTGGACCTAATAACGTGTTAGTGGTGTGTTATGAGGGAGGGGTGTTTGAGTGAATAGTGTGTTATTGGGAGTGGATGATGTGGCGCTAAGGTGGCATACCAATAACGTGTTAATGGTATGCATGATACCCAGCGCTCTTAGGGGTCACTCTTACAATCTCTTTTCTTCATTCTTGTTATGAATAATTATATGTGGATGTCCATATAGCCCATAATAGGCCCACGGCCCATGTTAGCTATTAGGGTTTTTGCCCTAATGTTTGTCTATATATACTCTTTGTAAATCTCATAGTTAATAATCAATAAGAAGAATATTCATTCCCTCCCAACACGTTATCAGCACGCTCTAATAATGGTTTGTATTCCCTAAAGGTAGTATAAAACCCTTCTCTTATATTAGTTACGAAGATGAATCTTATTCGCTTTTCTTTGAAGTTGACTGTTCGAGTTTCAATGTGAGGAAGGTAATAAATCTTAAACTCGAATCATATATCAATGTTATTTTATTTGTTAGTGCAACTATTACATAATATATAACATGTGTTGTATGTACTTTGATAGATAAGATTGAAACTCTTGATTGATTAATAGTTAGCAGACAACCCTTTTAATTAAACACGGTGATATTATCTTACTTTGAATTGTTGATACATGAATATATTATTTGTTATACTATGGAGATATTATTATACGATATTAATTACTGTTTGATGAATAAGCTAGTTAGGAAACGTAATATGAATAGTACTTTCGCAATTGCTATCTTATGTTTTGGATCTCACATCGAAACCAAGAACTGATTTGGGTCTTATTTACCATGTTAATTACTTGCATGCATGGTACTAATTGGCATAGTTTTGACATTGCGCTTCTTGTACACCTATTAAATTTATGTGATGTTAATTACTTATAGATTCGGTAGTAGTTTTATTATTATTATTATTACTATTATTATTATTATTATTATTAAATCCAACATGAATAAGTTTGCCTTAAGATAAATTGATTAGTTGATAGATTTTATGATTTACTCTGAGATAACTTTCAATGCATAATCCTGATGGTAAAACAACTCTTATGTTAATGTTTGTTGTGTCTAACTTTGATGTTTGGTCCAATAGAATTCTCTTTTACGTCATACAGGGGTTAGTATTTGTGTTTGAAATCTTGTTATATATATGACATGGGTATAGAGTCTTTGATGACATTTACTATATTAAGTCCAGTTATTAAGTGTATCTTAGTTCCCTTACGAATATGAACTATATTAATCCAGTTATTTACTTACGAATATGAATGATATTTACATGCTTACGGTGGGTGAAAGTAAAATGTTATTGTCGACAGTAAGTTATGTGTTGATCAAAATAATTTGCAACGTTATGAAATTTGGTTTGAAACTAAATTCTTGAGGAATCTGATGTTTTGTGCTTTGATTTCAATCAAATGTTTGCTTACTAGAAAATTCATGTTTATATGAAATTTGATTAATTTATATTTACCTAATAGACTATCAATGGTCAATGGATACTTTTGTTACGAAGATCTTTTAGTCTACTCCTAGTTTTGATGTTGTCTTGTGGGTGTTGCTCATCAGAGTCATTTGAATACCATTTGCTAGTTTTGGTGTCTTGTTATATTTGCATATAACAATAGTTATAATAATATTGTTAACTTTGTGAATTACATTGGTAATGAAAGATGATATGCATATGATTTTGATTAACAGACAATACTCAACATTTTATATAAATAATTTACTTATGGTTGGAAAGGTTTTAATTGTTGGAAGTACAAGCACATGTAGTTATTCGTCAAATATTTTATGCTAAAGATAAAGTTATAATAAATTGACAATGATAGTAAGAGAAATATTGAACTGTATTTGGCTATTTGCTATGTCCCATACAGAAAATAAAACAAGCTTCCAATGAAGCATCACTAAACTATTGTGTTATATATGTGCAACTGCTTGTCATATGATCTCTTGCTTACGAGATATCATTAGTTATTTGATTGTGTATATGTGTTTCGCTAATATGTAGCTTCAGCAGTAAAGAACATGTTTTTCTGTTTGAGAAATAGGCTATTATGATTATATGTTACATGGTACAAAAGTTTTAAAAGTGCTCATTATATTTAATTGGAGAGGCATAAGTGTGGATTTTCACAAACAAGGAATTTTTTTTGATGAACTTGTAATTTGAAAATGATAGTGAGAAAAGTTTTGAATTTATGTTTAGCTATAAATGAGTAAAATAAGGAGCAAACTAATGTAGTTAATGTAAATAATATGATGCTCATTATAAGTGATGACATGTTATTGATTAGTGCAAAGTAATAAGGAGTAAATAAAAGTGATAGCATGAAACACATAAACTTGTCATGAAAAGTATACATTACAGGTATGAATATGAGAATTATTTTTGCATCAATGTTAAATTTAGTTACCATCAATCATGAAAAGGAAAAGATATATAGACCAAAACTATTGTGAAATGCAAAATTTTTGTGAAGGTTGCCTAATATTACTGGACGTGAATTCTATTTAAGAAAAAAATGTATTAGTTGACTATAATTGTGTTATGAGTTTGTTACATATGTGTGCATTATTTATTACATTGTTTATGAGACATTTCATTATGTGGTTAATGATATACTCTATATATATGTGTTCGAAAAATTGTGCAACCTCAATAGTGTATAAATGTTTCTTATTTGATAATGCTATATATTGAACTATATTAAAGTCATCAAAAAGTATAATTTATTGGAGAATGTGATAGAACTATTAATATCTCCATAGTTTGAGGTTTACATAGAAAGTGTGATCTAAGGACATGTGGTCATAAACTAGAATTTATGAGCCAGGATTATTTTACTGAGTGGCATGACCGGTTAGACCATCCCGAGTCAATAATGATGCGAAATGTATAAAAGAACCATGGGTTCTTCAAGGTCGATTTATTTGTTCTTATTGTTCTCAATGGAAGTTAATGTTCATATATCACCACCATATTAAAGTGAGGACTTTGTCCTATAAAGTTTTGGAAAGAATATAAAGGGATGTATTCAGGCCTATACATCGCCATATGAATCATTTTGAGTTTTAAAATCGATGCATCGTCAAAATGATCACAAAAGACGCAACTAAAGGTTAGCGTAATTAATGGCTCGTCTTATAAAATGCGAGCATGGTTTTTCAAATTGTATCTTTGGAAATGGTGGTGAATACTTTAAAGTATTGGGCGATTATTGGAATAAGTGTTGAACATAAAAGTAGCCCATGTTCATACGCGAATTGCTTTTGTTGAAACGTTTATAAAACGTCTTCGGTTGATTGCAAAGCCAATAATATTATGAGAACAAAAGTCTTAGTTTATGGGGCATGTTATAAAATATGAATTCGCATCTTGCCAGCAATTTATAACGAATCCTCCACATTAGAATGGTTTTTGGTCACAAACCATATTTCCCAAATGAGATATTGTAATTGTGGAACATTTCTTATAGTAAATCCACCACAACGCACAACAATGGGATATTGAAATGGATAATTCATTCAGGGGGAGAATGAGCAGCAAGGGATATGGAATGAATTATGATATAAATGTTGATCCTCACACTAATGAATATGAATTTTAAGTTAAAGGGATAATTTATATTCTAGATCTAGTAATTGCCAGCATGTTTAGTGACCTAAAGAAAGTGACTAGATCATATTATGTTGCTATTGCTCCAATTACAATGTGTGTCCCAACAGTAAAATCATTGATTAATAGTAGGTCTATGGCACGCCTGCAGCGTGATAGACAAATCGATTCCAAATAAAAAGTCCTCGAATGAATAAATAAAATGGAGCAATAAAATCAAGATGGTCGAATCGAGGTAATAAAGAACCCATAATAGCCTCTTAAAGAGAAACTAGACATGAATGTTATTGAAAAAACCCCGGGTTAGTGAAAAACTATGAGATCTCAATAAATGATATATAATGTCTAGTAAAGTGTGGAATCGAAAGTAATGAATCGACGTTGATAGTACTATTATATATGATAATGGGCATTGTAATGATTATGTAAATAAATAAGATAGTGCTATAATAATGGTGAGGATCATGTAAACATACCTGCAGGAAGTGCATATGTATAAAATGAATGGCCAAAGGATATAAAGACGCAAAGAAGTAATTAAAAAGTGAAGTCTCTTCTAACGAGACATGGTTATTGGGACTTGAAGTCCGTACATATGAATGTGTAAATTATTGGATATGCATGGTCTTTATGAGGAAGCGAAATTAAAGTATTGAAACTTTGTATTTAATGCATGACTAATGGCACACAATATTTTCGTAAAGGCATGAAAATAATCATAAGTAGACATGTTCTCATGTGGTGGATCTAATAATGTATTTAAGTCTGGCAATATAATAGTAATTGATATGCATCTAAATGTTAATGAATAGAGCTCATTTTATGTTGAGATTCCTAAAGGAATATAGAATGCATGGAGCACGTGTCATGAATTAAAATTCTCGAGAATAATAATTGATCAAATGGAACAACTGAATATTTCAATATTTTCAAGGTACAAAGGATATGAGTTTATATTTCACTAACCCATCGAATACAAGTTTAGTTGGTTTTGCATATGCAGGATATATGTCTGACTCGCACAATGGTCTATCCCAAAATGGATATGTATTTACAAGTAAAAGAACAACGGTTGCATGGAGTTTAATAAAGAATACAATCTTAGCAACATTACCCAACAATGCAGAAATTCTAGCGATCCATGAAGCAAGTCAAGAATATGTTTGGTTAAGAAGTGTGATACAACACATACGTAGATCATGTGGTATTTTTCAGAGAAGGATGTACCAATAATTTCGAATGAAGATAATGTAGCATGCGTTGCTTAACTTAAAGAAGTTCATTCAAGTGACAATTTAGCGGATCTAATTACCAAGGCACTTCTACCTCAACATTTAGGTCATTGAACCACAACATTGGAATGCACCTACTCGAAGAGCTCAAGTGATGTAGTCATCAGAGGGAGATAATACGCGCTGCACTCTTTTTCCCTTAGTCATGGTTTTGTCCCACTGGGTTTTCCTGACAAGGTTTTTNGCTGCACTCTTTTTCCCTTAGTCATGGTTTTTCTGACAAGGTTTTTAATGAGGCAGCATTTGCTAAGCGTATTAACAATATGGACATCCAAGAGGGAGTGTTATGAATAATTATATGTGGATGTCCATATAGCCCATAATAGGCCCACGGCCCATGTTAGCTATTAGGTTTTTTGCCCTAATGTTTGTCTATATATACTCTTTGTAAATCTCATAGTTAATAATCAATAAGAAGAATATATTCATTCCCTCACAACAATTCTTTTGTTTTACTTTCTACGATAATTATTTTATTTTATCTTATTCACCCCACTTCATCTTTCTCAATTTCACATATTCTCACATCCTATTTACATTACTATCCCCTACATTTATAAAGGACTTTTAAGCCCCAACAATTGAGCAGTGCACTTTAGGCCCTTCCCAGTTTTTCAAGCCCATACCCTAAAATGCGGGTTTGGTACCCAACCGCTGACTATTCATGGTATCTCACATGTTTCTTCTTTGTGGTGGCTCCGATCGGG
The DNA here is from genome assembly GCA_014162995.1 of Artemisia annua. NCBI lineage: Eukaryota > Viridiplantae > Streptophyta > Magnoliopsida > Asterales > Asteraceae > Artemisia > Artemisia annua. The sequence continues at coordinate 239,404 of LBNU01011429.1, read as the reverse complement.
TGATAATCCGATGAAGAAAACACCGGCCGATTAACCTGCACCCGATCCAAATTGATGGGTTTTGTAGATGCTACAGTCGTCTGTGAGGGGGTGAACAGAGAAACGCACAGTAATATTAATATTTTAATCCAATCATGGTTGTGTGATTGCCAGATGTTCCCGTCTACAGTTGAGGGCTTTCTCATAGCCACAGGTTTTTTCCCCTATCTTTCTTCTTGATTTATATACTTTTAGATCTTCTTGAACCTTCTTATCTCATACATCTTCACACCTTATGCTAAATTTGCGAACAAAAAAGTGAGTTCCGTCCTTCTTCTTTTTTGATTAAGTTAAACTTAAATGTATTTATGTTGGGATTTCATGGGGTTGGGTTTAATTGTTTTTGATTTTTTTTTCTTTTCAAATTTAGAGTTTTCTGATGTCGTGAACTGTTAGTTGTGGTGATGGGCTTGCTACTGTGTTTCATTGAGGTGTTTTGCTATGTTTGTGTTGAAACCGATTGTTTTTTGGTGGTGATCGATTACACTTATTTGTTGAGGTTTTGCGATATTCCAGCTGTGACAAGATGGTATGCTTTACTTTTGTTAATATTTCAGTTGTTTGTGGGTTTTTAGGATTTGGGGTTGGTTAAAATGCCTTATTTAGGTTGCAAAATTATGATATAAATTTCATGATGAAACAAGAATGGACGAGGTTAGTGGACCTTGGATGGTTAACAATAAACCATTGTTTGTGCAAAAGTGGAGAATTGATTTGTGTCTTGATAGGGTTGAGCCTTAAAAACTACCTGTTTGGGTCAAATTGCTTAATGTACCTATGGAAGCATAGAGTACCAGGGGTATAAGCGCATTAGCAAGTAGCCTAGGGACACCCTTAATCATGGATGAAATGACAAGTAGGATGTGCATTAAAAAAGGGTAGGGGAGATTAGGATATGCTAGAGTGTTAGTAGAATTGAATGCAGAAAAAGAGGTGAAAAATAAGACTGAGGTTGTGTACAAGGGTAGCAGAATCATAGGAAGTATTACCAAAATTGTTGAGGTGGAATATGCATGGAAACCCCCTATTTGTTCACATTGCAAAGTCTTTGGTCATGATGATAATAGATGTAAGGAGAGGGCAAATGAAGAAAGGATTGAACCTGATAATAAGAAAGATGACAAGTTGAATGAAGATTTTAGAGTTGTTCAAAACAGGAAGATGAGGTTTAATGGATACAACAATTTCAATGGTAGATATGGACAAAGTAATAGGGTGAATGGGTACAACAATTTCAATGGTATATATGGGCAGAATGATAGGGTAAATGGATGCAATAACTTCAATAGTAGAAATGGGCAGAATAATAGATTTGGTTATCAAAAGAACATAGTGAAAGTGTGAAACAAGGGAAAGATGCTGAGAATAAAAATACCAATGGTAAAGTTGAATATAGAAAGAAAGATGAGGTGAGTGGAGAAAAGGTTAAAAATGAAGGGCAGAAGACAGTGCAGGATAGAGAAAATGGGAGTAGTAGTAAAAACCAGGAAAACAACTCTAATATGCAAAAAGATGAGAATATCATGAGGTCTGATGAGAGGGCAAAGGAAGGAAATATGTTTTAAAACAGATTTACTCTTTTGGAGTCTTAGATTGAGGAAGAGGATTTAGTTCCTTCAAAGAAGGATAGGGAAAGAGTTGATGCAATGTTAAACAAAAATATTGATTTAAGTGAGAATGATATAACGGTCATGCGCCCATAATTGGTACGTTTTTGAGTTTGTTATTAAAAAGCTAGACGTATCATAGATCGGTAAAGGAGAAGCGTTGATTTTATTTAGAGCAACGTGTTAAATAAGATTTATGGTTATTTGAATTTGGTTAATGTGGATTGTTAGGGTCATTTTTTTTATTACGTTGAAAAAGTATTAGGCCATTGCTAGGGTAGATTGAACGCGTATTGTTTGATATTGATTATCAGTAGTTGTTTGCGTGATGTGTTGGGTGCCATGTAAATTTAGTTTTACAAGATTTTGGGTGAATAAGTTGGCAACCGTGGTAATGAGTGTGGCTATTTTTTTTGTAGGCGATCAGAATTGTAGGATTGCATGGCTTATGTGCAGCTCGAACATGATGGGTGAAAGCGGCCTGTATCTTGGCGGGGCATCATGACCAAGTTCGTGTTTGCAGCCATGGCAGATTCGCATACCCTTTGTCCGGTTACACCCCCGTCTCCTTTGTAATGTTTTCCATAAGGCTATGATGATTTCTGTAATCTGACACAAATAAACTGTGTCTTGGATGATCTGACCGTAAGTTGGCGGGGCAACAACCGGATGCCATAGTTTAAACGCTTACCANCGCATACCCTTTGTCCGGTTACACCCCCGTCTCCTTTGTAATGTTTTCCATAAGGCTATGATGATTTCTGTAATCTGACACAAATAAACTGTGTCTTGGATGATCTGACCGTAAGTTGGCGGGGCAACAACCGGATGCCATAGTTTAAACGCTTACCATGCAACCGTGTTTGTTTGCAGCCATTACGGAATAAGGATGATTTTGTGGCTTGAACCCTACATACAGATCTGAGCCAGTTATTTGTCACAACATTTTAGTAGTTCGATACTTTTTATGTCATGTTTGGATCATAACTCAGTTCTGGTATCATGAACATGTGAGTTTCTGTATTTTTGTCTTGCACTATTCCAGATTCTTTTATGTCGATATCAGCTTGAATCATAATTCAATTCTGGGTGTATGCTTTTGCAGATTCAATCAGGTCTAAAGATGCTCCTGGAAGATGGTGTGGTGAAGCGAGCAGAAAACTCACAACCCACTTTGGAAGTGGAGATTGTGACACACGGATAAGGGGAAATCGAAGAAGAGAAGCAGGGAAAAAAAGTACATTTGACAAGGTAATGGTTTATCTGTGATACCTAGGGTGTTTGGATTAGCTTATTATGTTCCTAGCTGAGTTTGGTATCTTCCTTTCAGGTATGTTGCAGCTAGAAACGTGCTTTTTCTAAAAGGCTAAAAGACTGCCTACCTACGAATCACATTAAGAACGCCAAAATAATACCCGGTATGCATTTAATTTTACTTGGCAGGTCAAAATGCGCTAAATGGCCACACTTACATCTCAAAAAATATAAAAAAATACGAGTTTATGCATCTCCTTAATTAGAGTTAGCTTGGTTAGGTTTTGTGCTTTTTGCTATGAGTTTATTGGTTAATCGGTTAGGGTTATTGTTTGAAAAAAATTTGGGTTTTTTTTTTTTGAAGATGATGTTTTATGCATTTTGTTGATTTAGGTTTAATTGTTCCGGTTTTCTTGATAGTATTATACGGAGTATATCTTTTTCGTTGTTATAATCTTTGTACGTTATGCAGCTTAAGACCTTGCGGGAAAAAAAACTAAGGACAGGATGGGGTGATGAGCGGTTTATGGTTGTGGGTTCTATGTTCATTGGTTCTTCCAACAGCTGTAAGTTTTTTTTTTTTTTTTTTTTTTTTTTTTTTTTTTTTTTTTTTTTTTTTTTTTTTTCCTGATAGTCATAATTTAATAGATATATTGGTGCTAAATTAGGGGCAATGTTGGGATATTATATAAGTTGTGCATTGCTTATTTGTCTCGGTTTTGCTACTTATTACATTTTTAAGCATATTATATCTATATCTAAACCCATGGATAACGGCGTTCAAAATTTTTTTTACGGTAGTGGTTAGGTTGTTAATCGGCTTCTATTGGTTGATCATGTCCAATATGCCTGGTTTGACCTTATGAGTATTATGTCATGGTATGTATCTTGATAATTAATATTTACAACTACGATTTCGTGCGATATGTATTGTTCAGTAATATTGTTTGCGATTAACCAAAAAAGGGTCATTTCTTCTTGGACCACCACATTATAAATATTTTTTTGTTTGAGGTTGGGGTATTCAACTAACAGATGATTAAAATTGGGTAGGCTAAGGATTATTGTCTAAATGGGGGCATTATTAGTATTGTTATCATCTTCTAAAAAGTGATCATTTGTGCTTTTTACAAGTAAATGTGATACTCAAATGTAAACAACAGTTGTTTCAGTGACTGTGTTATTACATAACAGTTAATGTATTTGCTATCTCCTATTGCTATAAAATATAAATGTGAATATCATAATGTGACTAAAGACTAAATGGGTTTGTTGTTGCTAAAGTATTTGGCAACAGTTATGTATACAATAGTTTGTTTTATGTCAACTCACAAGTTTCAATGTATCATTTATCTATATATACTATTGTCCTTTATAGGCTTTTAGTTTTATATACTTGTGATTAACATACTCTCTTCTTGAACACATGTAGGTGAACTATAAGTTTACCGCTGGAATGTTTTTTTTATAAATGGGGAGGTCAAACGTGTTTGGGAGGCAATGACTGCTCCCGATAAATTCAGACCCCACCAATTGCAAGTAAGCCGCGCATTTGTATACAGTTCGTTAAGAGGCATGGTAATAGATTAATATTTACATATTTTATTGAATTATAATTTTTTGATATTGCATCAGGCTCACCAGCGTTGCTACGAAGCACATTCCTGCTATAAGATTCTTCAGAAGGTTCCTTTGTATACTGAATGTGGCTGGAGGTGAAGAGTGGCCAGGAGAGAGCTACGAACACTTCAAACGGTATTTTTTGCATCACAAACCCCAACAGCTTCCTCCTCCTCGAGTCGACCAGAAATTAGTAAATTTAATATCATTATGACCCCTGATGCAGTGATCCAGGTAGATGTATGGAGTTTTAAGAATAGTAAAATAAATATCTCTTAATGACCCCTGGCTAAACTCATTTTTTGTATAGCTTATTAAGTTGAGCTTATGCCTGATTTAATTTCATAAGCTTACCAACTTATGGCTTATTTAAGTACATAAGCTCAATTTGATAAATCTCATAAGCTATATAAAAAGTGATGTTATCAGATTTTCCAAATTTATATAAGCCCATAAGCAGGGTATATAAGCAAATCCATGTAAGTGCTTCGAATTAGAAATCTAACTTTTACATGTTGCATGTTCGTAGGTCTCCTATTGTACCAAAACACGAAGCGAAGCACCCTTTGTCACCTTCGACAATTCACAAGAACTGGTGATGGCTATTCTTTATTCTTTGTCACCTTTCATTATACTTTGTGCTACACTCTAATCTTACGTATGTTTATTTTTTAGCGACAACTGCTGATTGTGGAATGGCCAAGTGTTTCATAGAGGCTTCATCTTCTCGGGTCCACTATCACACATGGTGTCTACTCAAACTCTACATTACAATACCTAACCCAACAATCAGCTGAGCTTTCCATGATTCTCCTTAAGGTCCCACCCGTCTACGTTCAAGCACCGGCTGAGAAAGGAATTTCAGGAACGGTCATTGACTCTCTTATGGGAAGAGTTTCCACAGCTGTGTCGACGTGTCACTGTAAGATAATTCATTAGCCGAACGAGTTGCTTATTTTCTTGCGATCAAGATCATTTCCCCTCTTAAGATAGGAAAATTATTTTTTTGTTTTTTAATAGAAAGACTTTTCTATATATCTAATGATCTGAACTCCTAGAAACAGTTGAGATAATATACATGATGATTAAATTGAATGATTTGTTTGATGTAGGAATACTTGGATACAATTTCTAACAAAATGTTTAATATTCAACATTAACTCTTAACATTTAAATATTTAGATATAGATCAGAAAACCAGGTAAATAAACAGTTGTATCCGTATACTTAAGATTATTTATCAGCTTAAGAGAGTGTTTGGGATTGCTTATTTTGAACAGATCAGCTGTTTTTAAATGTGTTATTTTTGTAAGGTATAATCCGTTTCTGTAAGCAGGTTAGTAATGCTTCTTTATTAATGTTCATAAAGGTGAACTGAATTACTACTTTTTACCATCATCCATCTAACCTTAAACCTGTCATAACCATGTAAACTTTGATATCAGATAAGTAGAACTACGTATAATCACATACAACAAAAGCTCCACCATCTTTGATTGTCTCAGTCAAAACCTTTCAGGTATGTAACTGGATTAGCTAATTTGTGGAGGTTGCAGGACACTGCTAATGTGTCACGTGTTGCTACAAGTGTGAGATGCTCATGTTGTCATAGACTGAATCTTGCACCAGGTATGGTAGTTTAATTTGTTCTTTATATATACATTGTAGCGCTTTAGGAGTTTATAGGAGTTATGGACCCAAAACACACTTTGAGTCACTTTTGATTTTTTTGAGATTAGGATACACAATTTCTTGGTCAAAAGAAAGAAAAAAATGGCATAAGCTAGAAAAGGTGCGGAAATTAAAAAAATTATAAGGTTTACTCATAACTTGATGAAAAGTAAGAAATTTGATGAAAAAAAAAGTTCATGTTGTAGGGCACGTCATGAAGGGACATAATGATTCAAAACCATGGTCACAACCTGTTAAAGCTTAGCTTTCGCGTTACTTAAAAGTGGCCTGATAGTGCTAAACCGACCTCGGATGGGAGCCTCGAGGTCATAGGATTGAATTCACACATTACAACTGAACACGTATACCTACATGTATAATAATGTGTTCCCATTCTTTTCAGGTAGGAAGTCATCCTGATCGGATTGCTTTTGCAGCCAGCTTATATAGCTCATCAATCACTTTCTTAAATGTTGATAATAAAGATGCTAATGGGACTATTACAAGTAAAATATTATGACTGTTTTTAAAAGACTTTTTGCCCAGCTGCAAAAGAGCAGCAGTAAAGGAACGTCTGACAAGGGCTGGCCATTTGCGAATGCTGCAATGAGAAAAAATGCCCCGATGATTTGCGACAACGCTGTTCGCTACTATTGCTTTTGCAACGGCTTACCTCTCAGCACGTGATTTACCAGTTGCTTAAAAAAATTTAAGGTTAACTATGCAGGTACATATGTCTTTCATACTTTCATATGGATAATTAGTTTGAATAAGAAACACTAAAACACGTCACATAAGCAGGACATAGAGACGGACATAGAGACGATCTGGAACAAACTTCTTGGGAGATCAACGGCGGTTTGGGCGACCGAGGGACATTAGCCATAATGTGAGATGTTTACTTCAAGGTATGGTTGTTTGCCATTGTTGTATTTGATTCATGAAACCTCCACCCACCTAATTCTATTTATGGGAACCTCCACTCCCCTAATTCTATTTATCATATTAACACCTAAAAATTAACTTGCCAAAAACATATTCTACATATATAGACTTCAAGTTTGAATCTGTGCTAAATTTAAAAAATACATTCTTGACCTTAAGGCATTCCAGTTAGTATTATAGTGTTTAGATGTAAGTTTACAAATAATTAGATGAGTAGTTCTTGCTAAATTTGGTCTCGGATTGCTTTTTTAATTATTAAATAAATAGGATACTCTTGATTGATTATACAAAATCGATTCCTTGCCTTCATTGTACCTAAATAGCAAAACTGACTATCTATTAGCCAACTAAATCAGCTATAAAAAACAACGCCTAATAACCCGTAAATTCAGCAGGAGTGGAAGTTTGTCATACAAAAAACCAATCTTAGTTAGGAAACTTTTTTCTTTAACATTCGAATTTATGTGTTCTTTTGCAATGCAGCTGCCAAGACTAGCACCAAAGGGTGGAACAAGCGTTCAAGACAACGCCTAATAACCAGTAAATTCAGGAATACCAGTTTGTCATGCAAAAAGCCAATTTCCGTTAGATTCAAATTTATATGTTCTTTTGCAATGCAGCTGCCAAGACTAGCACCAAAGAGTTGAACAAATGTTTTTCTTGGAAGGCACTCTCAGTACAGAAACTTATTTTTGTTTAAACTAGCATGACAGGAAATTGGAATTGATCTGTTCATTTTGTAATAAATGGAATTTTTCGATCACTCTGTATTCGTCCCTCTTTTTTTTGCTAACTTGCGTATACAAAAACCCCGCGGCAACGCGCGGGTTCAAAACCTAGTATAGTATAAATATAGATTAAGAGGAAACTTGAAAATCTAAATACATAACTGTTAAGACTATTTGAAAAATGAATTGTATAAAAAGTCTAAAATTTGCAGTTTTAATTTTTAAAAGTTATTATGTAGTTTTGAATGGTTTTATATAAAAAGGCAGTGCAAATCATGCATTATCCACTTGTAAGTTAGGTAAATATGGCATTTTGAGGTTTTTTTTTGAACTGCGGATATTATTAAAAGAGAAAGCTAGCAAGGAGCTAGTTACAAAGGGCTTAACTAATAGAGTCTATACATGCTTCTAGAGGATTATCAATCCAAACATCCCAATTTACAGACAAGATTTTACATCAACAACTTATCCAATTGTAAGATAATTGTTGAATCTCCTTGAAAACCTCGACGCTAGATTGGGATTTATCCGTGAACACCTTACGATTTCGACTTCTCTACATAACCCATGCTGACGTGAATAAGACAGCTTCAAAGCATCTCAACTAAAGAAGCTTAAAAGAAGCTTTTATTCTTGGGCTTAGATTCCGAACGAAATCAATTATGTTCAAAAAAGCGTTCCCACCCGTATCTTGTGGCAAACAAAATCCCCACCACTGAAAAACCTTATTCCATATAACATTAGACCAGGAACAATAAACCATCAAATGTGGTATGTGCTTAAACACATACCTTTTATTTACCAAAACCCAACAAAAAAAAGACCAAAAACCTGACCATAATTGCCAAATATATGTGTTTTTGTGTTTTTATACATGCAGGTAAGAAAATATGAGAAAACGACAAAAAACCAAGCCAAAATTACCAAAAACGAGCACGAGAAGTGGAAATAGTCAAAAGCCGAGGCCGGGGAAGGATTTCTAGATTATTTGAGCTCAAAATTCCATAAAGGTCCCTGAAGAATCAATAGTTGTCAACTTTAGCCCTTGGAATGATTTTGAAGAATTGGCAAGTATAGTCCTTGAAAATTCAGATTTTACAATTTTAGTCCTTTTACCTTTTTACCTAAACTAAAACCTGTTACTAACTAAAATAAAACAAAAATCAATACAAATCCTAAACCCTGTGGCCCAATTCACCCTTAGTTACAAACCAGCCCACTCCCCTCTCACTTTAAACCCGGTCCACCAATAATTCTTATAATCCAAGACCCAGTCAATCCTCCCTTTTATTCCAGGCAAACCTAAGGCGCCAATATAGCCATTGTTACTGTTTAACCTCATCACCAAAATCACCCTGCAACCCGTTTTTTTTACCTTGTACCAATCAAAATACCTCGTACCTTCTGGAATGTTGTAAGATAAGGTATCATATCTGTAATACCTAGAATTTTCATCTTGAGAAAATTACCAAAATACCCTTGGATTTTAAAATTTAATAAAAACTATATAATTAAATTAATAACCATATAACTTAAATAAAAATTATATAAAAGCACCAAATGAATTATAAAATTTTACAAGAGCCCAAATATGATCCAAGATAATTAAAATTGATCCAATATAATTTGTTAAGTCCAAAATAATGCAAAAGCCCAAATTATTTAATTAAGGCCACGCTTAGGAATTATTTAGCCAAATATCATTTTAATTTTGTACAAATATAAAGGAAATGGGATAAACATTGAATTAATTTTGGAAAGCACCAATTTGTGATTTGATCTAACCAAAATCTCGGTCCATCAATCCCATAATTGATTGAAACGTAAATTTCCAATCATTCCCTAATTTTTTGTAGATTGTTTTCTTTTATAACGATTAAGATAGACAAAACATCCTAAAAGATTCCCCAAATTCCACACGGCGTCATGAAAATATTCCTGGAATGTGACATAATTTCCGTGGCTTTCTCTAGTCCAAAACATCATCACAAAATGATAATTTCGTTTGATTTTGGAGGCTCGTGGGTGAATCTGTTTGTCGAATATTTAACTCAAAACAAAGGGTAAGTATTCGATTGTCACTCAGTAGTGGTGACGACTCCCATAAAATTCATTCACATATTTTTTCATGTTTCCTCACTATCCTAAGCATGCTATCGTGTGGAAATTGATATCAAGGTCGTGGGACTCGTCGTGTTGCCTCGTGGCGGATTTTATTTGTATTGATGTGCTGGCTAGTAAAAGGGTGGAAATTTCGTGCACTATGTCTTCCAAAACTCGTTATAGGAAATCTTCCTGGTATTTTTCCTAGTGTTAGTTTTAACATCATGAGTATAGACCACAAATAATAATTATAATAAGCAAGGTGAACATTGCATGTTCATAGAGAGTCAGTTAATTGATGGGAATTAAAAACCCTAATAACGCATTAAAAGCTTCATATGCGAATTTAATTTTTCTGGGTGTTGTTACAGATAACTTTTATGGATCTAGAAGTAATGTATTTGTATCTTATAAAAAATACTGGGAAAGTAATTGTTGGAAGCTTGGAAATGAACGATTTGTGGAATTATTCTCTTGGTCGTTAATAAATTAATTAAATAAAAAATATAAATTCGAATTGTGCATGAATGAAGTTTTGATGAGTTGATAATCTTGTATTGTTTCTGGTATTTAGTGATTGGTTTAGGTGGCAAACGCTAGGAAAATTGTTGTTTGAATTATTTGATGTCTTATTTGATTTTGTGAAATGTTTTATAAATCAGATTAAATAAAATAAATAGAAACAAAAAGAAATTAAAAGGAACGATTTAGGGTTAGGGTTTAAATCATGTTTTGGTGCATTAATTAATTGTTTAAGGTTGTTGGTAATAGTGGTGTAATGATTTGAATTTAATTTTAGGGTTTGGTTATTGTTTTATACTTAACGATTTGAAATAAAATATAAAGGGGTTGTTTTGTAATTTTCTGAAACTTGTGGACTGATTTGAAACTCATCTAAATCTGTTAGAAATGTGGTAAAAATAGTTTGTGGATTGTTGGGATGTTTTTCATAATTATAAGGACTTGTTATGTAATTATTAATTAATTATTATGTGAAATTGAAATAAATAGAAAAGGAGGGACTAAAATTGTAAATTCTGGAAACTTGGAGTTATTTTGAGTAAATAATGATATTAAGAGTGTTTTGT
>LBNU01011429.1:207356-224846 GCA_014162995.1 Artemisia annua | reverse complement strand
TCATATCTGTTCACTGAGCTTTTAAGCTCAGCCGCATTTCTTTTCTCATGCGGCAGGTTTAGTAAGAAGCTGGGTTATGGACGAAGGCTTTGCTTTTGGGCTTAGAAGACTTCACCTTGTAGCATTGGACTAGACTTAGAAGTGACCAGATATTATGAGATTGGGCTTAGTCTGAGTTGGGCTTTGTTTTGTATTTTAGCCTTTGTTTTTGTTTTAGTTTTGTTGTAACCTTGTATCCTTTGCTTATTGTATGAATCTCCGTTTCACTTGTGTTCTGATTTGACTCCATTATGAACACTTTAGCCCTTCTCGGGTTGGGGTGTTACAACTTTACTAAGGTGAGTTCATGGCCCCTACTTTTCTTGCTTTGAAATACTTTTGGGGTGAGAATGCATGCTCATTTTTCTTAAATTCATTCCTCGTTTTCCTTAAATACATGATTTGCTTACTCAAAAACATTACTTGCCTTACTTAAATACTTGTTCGATTACTCGAAAACATTACTCATTTACTCGTTACATACTCAGTTACTTTCTCACGAACACAAGTACTTAAAGCATTTACGTGAGTTTATATCCCTACTTTTAATCTTTTAACCACTTGATTTACAAACTTGGGGTGAAAAACATGTTGATGACATCAAATAAGTACATTATATTGACATCATTTATCCTATTTAAGTGACTTGTTTTACTTTATTATGTGTGAGAATTGGGTACTTGATTGTTTACTTTAGTGATTCTCAGGAAATAACAAGCAATATGTGAAACTTGGCGATTTTGGACTAATTATGGAGCAAATTAATCAAGATGGAAAAGTCGACTGAAATCAACGAGATACGCCGCATCATTCTAGACAGATGCGCCATACAATCATACTTAGATGAATTCGAAGACCATTGCCTGATTTTGAAGAATGCGCCGCATGTGATTCTAGCATGCACCGCATATAAAACTTTGGTCAACGAAGAAGATCCAGCTTGTTCTACTCCAGATACGCCGCATTACAATATTGACGTACGGCGTATCACTATCAAGACTTTACCAAATACAATCCAATATACTGAAGGACGTGCGCTGCATACAGAATGAAGATAAGCCGCATCTGAAGACGGTGTACGAAGATTCCAGAATATAATAATCTTGGACCCCATGTGAAGTTACCTCAATGCACCGCATCTACTTAGTTGATGCGCCGCATCAAACCCTCAGACAGAAACTATAAATAGACCCTCATTACCTACGAATTTTGTGTGCAACATAACCCTAAGGAGACGAATTCAAATGAAGAAACAACATAAGACACACCCTAAATGAAGATCTTAGAGCAGTAAGAAGGTCCTGCATGTGTATAATTCATTAAGTAGTTTTGTTTTATTGTAATAGTAAGCTTTAATCCATCAGGATTGATGGGCTTGTGGCCACCATACTGCTCCCCAAATTGTTTTCCCATCGATTAAAGTTTATATGATGTTTTTTTTGGTGACTTGTATATGTGCATTGATAACCTCTGTGTCTAGCTGAGTTTTGCTTAGGCTGCCATACCCCCTCCTCGCCTACTTAACTAATGTCTAGATAAGTGGGATAGGCATAAGTGATCATTAAGAGTTTACTCGCCTATATTTAGGATCCAACGAGACAGATAAGATTACGATACTCATCATATAAAACTAGCAATAAAACAAGTGACAAGCTACTTAACTATAGGACAGGCCTTCTATATGTATCTATTATCTATCTGTTTACGTGTTTGCTATTCTATGATTCATTCTCATTAGTTTTACTTTTCTGTTTAATCTACCAAATCTGTGCTAGTCTCTCAGACTAAACCCCCCTTGCGTTAGATTAGGTTGTAAAACTAACTTAGAATATTAAAATACTGATTAGGTTAACTAGATATTACGTTCCACTTTTAGTGATCGACACTATACTTACCACTATCTACATATTGATCGGGGTACACTGCCCGTTAGTGTGTGTGTTATAGGATAAGTCGGCAAAATATAAATCTAAAACTTGAATAGGCATAACCCCTATACTACAACGTGACACAACGCACATCACATGTTTGTTTTACTTTGGACCGAATTACTATTTTCCTTGATTAACTATTACGGACTAGCCTAAGCACTGTAACCCACTATGTCCATTATCATGAACCGTCAGTTCCTAAGGGAAGCGCGAGTGTTATAGATAGATCTAACGGGGTGACTCCCCCGTTCGGTTTGACCAGATAGGCAAAACGAACATATACCATGTCGAAATTCAAGTGTCAAGGGTTAGACACTTGCTGGGCCTTTATATCACGTGCTTACTTGCATGCTCCACTGCATAAATTCGGTGTCATGAACTTAGTGCTAGTGTAATAGACTTTTGTATGGCATTATATTCGTTGTAATGTTCATATGCTTGAAACCTTGTGGTCCACAAGGCTAATTTACTTACTATTAAACCATTTTCTAGACATTGCATGCTACGCAATGATCTCATTTACTTTTCATGGTACTGTGAGTGAAGCAGTAGCCACTAAAACTTTTCCTGATACTGATACTGTGAGTGAAGCAGTAGTCACTAAAACTTTTCCTGATACAGTGAGTGAAGCAGTAGCCACTAAAACTTTTCCTGATGCTGTGAGTGAAGCAGTAGTCACTAAAATCTTTTGATCCACGTTACTTTTACTCAATGATATTATCTATACTAATTATAATGGAGGAATGACTCTCTCTCCAAAAATTAAGATGTAAAAAAAAGGATGCAAGGTTTACAACACTTTAAATCAAGGAATTTTCATAATTACAACAAGCAAAGCATTGTGTACAACAAAATGCATGAATCGAAATTCAGACCAAAATCCTTAGGATTATACATTAATAGCATTAAAAACACCCCCTACACCAAAATTACAAGTAGTTAAGCACAATGTACAACCCTCCCATCCATATTAAAAAAAATGTCTATTAGAAAAATCAAGTAATGATTTCATGGCATAAAAAAGACTACTTACAAACTTAAAAGAAAAAAAAGCAGCGTATCAAGAAAATTTGGTTTAGATATTAAAAGATTTGATTGCATAAAAATGGACCACTGACTACTTGAAGAAAAATATAATTTTATTGACCGGTGGAAATATATTTGGCAAATACTAAAACTGTAACCTTCAATATTCATAAAGAATGTCATCGTGTTCAAGAACCAGACCGACATCCCAACTCCTCAATCTATTCGAGAGAAGAGGTGGTGGGGAAGACGCTGGAGGACGGCGGAGGTCTGATGGTGGGGTGTTTATTGGGCGCGTGGGGTGGTGTAGGTGACAGGGGAGATGATGTAGAGTGGTTTGGTGGTGGCGGTGTGATGAGACGAAAAGTGTTACGCTTTTAGGGGGTCATTTAAGCCCTAATTCGTATAAATGTGATCAAATATTGCCCTAAATCATTCCTTTTGTCATTTTAGGTACTTTTGAGAAGAATTCTGGAAAACATGCATATTTGGACGTTTTTGGAGCATAAAAGTGAAGAAAACGACAAAGTCTCAAAAGAAGCAGAAATTACAACCTGACGGCGTCAGAGTCACAAGGTGACGCCGTCAGCAAGCCTTGACAAAAGAGTGGAAACCAATTATCAAATGACGGGCCAGAAAGATTTTGGAAATTAACACCTGACGCCGTCAGGTGTTAGAAGTTGTAGGCCGTCAGGTTATGAGTTAAAGAGTGACGGCCCAGAGAGGAATAGAGAGTGACGGCGTCAGAAGTGGATCTAGGCCATCCGAGAAACCTAATGGCGGCGAGCTGACGGCGTCAGCCTCTATAACCTGACGCCGTCAGAATGTAAAATCTATATATAGTTTTCTATTTTTCATTCATTAAGTGTGGAACTTTGTGGAGAACTTTTGGCACCAAACCCTAGACGAATTTTCTGTACTTTTTAGGGTTTCCAACCCTTGGAACCCTCATGCTTAATTAAAGATAAGTCTTCACTTTAATTCAATCAATATGTCTATGTGTTGGTTGATTATCTCTTTTGCTTGTCTTTTAATTAACATGTGTAGCTAAATTCTCTTGTGTTTGCTTAGATCTAATGAAACCTAACTATTAATTATTGGTTAATTGATGTGTTGTTGTTTGTTGGGATGATTGTTCCATCAATGTTAGGCTCAAGAAAACTGGCCAACCTCCTTTATGGTAACGTGCTTGAACGTCTTGGGAAACATGTAGCCAAGGCATACTAGGCTATTAAGGTAGTATTTAACGCATGAGCCACTGTTTACAATCCCTATGGTTGTACCGTGCATGGCATAGGAGGAGATAAGAGCTCATAGAATTGGAGAGATATGTATGCCACTCCATGAGTTATTAGGAATACACCCTTCATCCACACAAGTAATATACATATCAATTAACCGGTAAAAGATAGTTAGGGAGTAATGAACTCTATGTAAACACAACTTTTCTCCATATAGTTTTCACAACCCAATAATTTAGTTATTTTATTTTCTTTTGCAATAGTAGTAATTTTGGGTTAGTTGACTAGCAACTAATTCCGCCCACTCCTTCAAAACCGAGATTTTACTTGCTTTCATAAAATATAAAAATACAAAAAGAATCTTCTTTCACCCTTAGACCTATTAGAGTAGTTTTTCTGTCCTAACGAACACTATTCCCTGTGAGAGAACGATCAATCCCCCGTACTTACCACTATCCTATACTACATCGGTCAGGTACACTGCCTGGTGGGATTGTAAGCCTCTTGAGATCCCTCGAGAGGTAAAACCTGTTGTAAGGTCACAAAACCACGCATCAAGTTTTTGGCGCCGCTGCCGAGGAATAGTTATTGTTTAGGTTGAATTTTTATTTTATTAGGTCTACTCACTAGATTCCTTTCTAGTGAGATTTTTATTTTATTTTTCTAGGATTTTCTTTAGTCTATCTTATTCTTTGTGCCTTTGTTCATAATTTTCATTGGCCATTCCGTTTGCCATTATGGAGAACGTGAATCCACCAAGTCCGACACTAGAGTTTTACCAGAAAAAATATAACTACACCAATTTGGACTTTTCAAGATGGAGTAGTGAAATGATGAGAACTGGATCTTGCATTGATTTCAGTGAGTACCTTGAGAAAAGAGACCAAGTGCATAAAACTTTTAAAAAAGTCACCTTAGGAGCTCCATCAAACCCTCAGAATACCTCATTTAGTGAAACCTATGCACCATATGAGCCTTCACCTAGGATAGTTTCTTATGAGCCACCTAGCTGCATGTCATGGTTAGGCACTACCATAATACAAGATGAACACATAGGTGACCTTGATGTGATGGAGGATTTAGCGGAACATGATCACATTGATCAAAAAGACCTAGGTTTTATGATCGATGACGATGAATCTCAAGAAACAGATGATGAATCTTTTGGGCAATTTGAATATAGCAGTCATGATCCTTATGATTCGGATATAGAAGTTGAGATGCCTAGAGAAGCTCTTGAGATACTTGGGAAAATGTTAGGGTTAGGTTCTACTAAAACACATGATGAGAATATAGGTGATCTTGACACGAGGAGTGACGAGGTAAATAACCCAAGCCCACCAAATACCCCACAAGTCCTACCATCATTGGAGGCACACACACCACCCGTGACCTACCCGGAAGAAGTAGAAGAGACTATAGGAACCCCAATAGAGGTTAAACCCTTGGACCAAACGCAACTAGAAGAAATGGGTTTGAATACTTGTGGTAATGACCTTTCTTTTAGTTCTATGGAAGTTCCTAGTTTTGATGAACCGGAGCCTCAACCAAAACCGTTACCTAATCTTCCATCCTTGGATGAAAATTTAGGAATTGAAATAGGTCCCGATCCACCCATCAAACCATATAGTACGGGTAGTTTTACGATGAAGGTAGTAGACTCTAAACCATGTGGAATGGAAGCCAATATAGGAGTCAACCATGACCTTACACACTTATATCACCCATTCATGATTGATCACAAGAAACATTATGGGTTTAAACCGGGTTTACTAGGTCAAGATGGATTCCCAACTAGGAGTCTCTCGAAGTTGATAGAAGATGATCCCTTTTTAGGAGAAAACTTTAATTCACCCATTGACCAAAGTGAACTAGGTAAGGTTATGATGAATGGAGCACACCCCTTTGAGTATATAATTCATCCACCACTCTTTCCTCATGAGGCATACCTCCACCGAGATGGTGTGTATCGCTACTACCACCCGCACTTAATCTTAAGTGTTGGGAAAACCTCCCCTTTATCCGTTAAATAAGGGTAGAGTCAGGCTCGTGACTCGAACAAAAACAAGCGCTTCTTGGGAGGCAACCCAAGCTTTGTGTGTTTGTTTGTTTGATTTTATTTGTTTCCGTATGTAAGTTATTTTTCTTGTTATTGATTCATGCTTCAAACTAAATTGTGAAAATGCTTTATTTTGTTTTTAACTTCGTCTTAACTACATATAAAGGTATTTTGCAAAAGCTAAGTGTAAGGTAAATCTAAATCGGTTTATAAAGAACGAATGAACATGAATCATAACAATGAAATTAACATACATATTAGTATTTGTTTGAGTCAAATGCTTGTATCGAGTCATAATGAATTTTTGCAGGAATTCCAGGAAGTAAGATCTAGTTTTTCCAGAATTTTTTCCGGAAACTTAACATGAGAATTCTGTCAGATCATTCTGACGGCGTCAGGCATAACACCTGACGGCGCCAGGTTAAAATTTTCTACAATTTTTGAAAGTTTTGTATTTCTTCCGGAAACCTAAAAAGTTTTGTTAATTCTTTAACTTATAATCTCCAGGAATTCTGCAAAATATTCATTCCACAGGCATTATATCCTATTATATAGATTTTACCGCCGATTTTATGCGAGGTTGGCCTTTATCTTTTTCAGGTTAACAGGTTATTTTGGACAAGAAGACGTCTATTATTTTGGAAGGGAAGCTTTGAACGTTCGTCTTTCTTGGAAGAAGATCTAACCATGTTACCTCATTATCCACATCAAACGATTCAGGGGAGTATTTGATTTCATTCTTTCATTTTATTTACTTTTACGTCTTCTATTTGAATATTGGAGACAATGTTCGGTTTAAGTGTAAGGGGGGTAAATGAAGACATCGTTGAGAATACACTTATGCTTGATGTTTTGCTTTGTTTAATAGTAAATTTGTAATAAAACCAAGAGAAATATTTGTTAGGGCGATTTTAGCGCCAATTTAAATTTTTTTACGACATTTAGAAGTGAAACCTTGATCTTAATGAGCGTCTCATGGATAGGAAATTATATGACTAGCACAAAACCGTACCACTAAAAAATTTTCCACCCCAAATATGTGAGGTTCGCCCCTAGAATTGGTAGGAAAAGCATCCATCTTTGGTGCTATGATGTGAGTACCGGTAGCATTTAGATTCTAGAACTTGCGTTAGGACCATCTCAAATCCACAAGTGAGACTACATTCGTGTAGTTAAGATTTACTACATGATAAGAGGCATTAGAATTAACCCATTGTTTTACACCCGTATTTTTGTTATAATTACATTGACTTCATTGGTCAAGTAATTCTCCCACACCCTTTGCGTTGTATCCATTTTTGGTACACGATACCCCTAGTACACCCCTCCGAACCTATCCTTTCGTGTCGATCTTTGAGCATCTTACTCAAAGTGAGAATTTGTTACACCCCACTAAATGTACACCCAAATCACCTTAGCCTACCTTGTATGCACCCACCTTTGGTGCATTATTGTGACAACATTTGTGTTAAACCCTTAGTTAATTATCTAGTCAATTACATGGTTGCTAAGTTAAGTCATATCCTTGTAGATATTGTTTTGGGACGATCGGGACTCATGGGTAAAGTACTAGTGTAATGGAGTAATGGGGAAGAACAACATTATTACCCCCATATGTGCTAAACATTTTAAAAGTACTCCAAGTTTTTCAATTATCTTAATTCGAGTCATTAGAATAGTAATTGTAAAGTTATGTAAAGATTCAAGTGTAAGGGGAATGCAACTCCCCTATGATGTATTATTTTGGATGGTAGGGCAAGAGTGTATGAAAAAAAAATCGAAAAATCAAGAAAAATACAAAAAAATATGAAAAAGAAAAAAGAAAAACATACGGACTACCATCCCGTTTCCTTTTATGTTTCTTTTTAGTTTTTGTTATTTCATTTTTAGTTTAAGATTGAGTCGAGTCTTGACTTAAGCAACGATGTAGAGTGCATGTATTTGATCATGATAATTAACTTGCCACCACTAAAATACCCTTTATTCCAACCAAACCGTGTTTATCATATCCCTACACCTTACGTTACAACCCTTTGGAAAGCCCTCTTTGATAGTTTATCTTAGGTGCTTACGCCTAGTGGAGGAGTAATTGATCCTCTCCCAAGCCTATGGTAATCTATTTGCTATGACAGGTAGTGAGTGTTATTTTCCGTTTTCATTTATGAGATATAATTCTATGACATTTGAGAGATGAGAGAATCCAAACACTATTTGTGAGGTGCTAGTGTATGATTTCCGTGCTTGTTATGATTAGGGTCTAATAACTATTTGTTGTAATTACTTTTATATTCGTGTTAAATGACCCCTAACTCATATTTTGATTGGAATAAAAGCTCATTTGCTTGAGGACAAGCAAATCTCAAGTGTAAGGGTATTTGATGAGACGAAAAGTGTTACGCTTTTAGGGGGTCATTTAAGCCCTAATTCGTATAAATGTGATCAAATATTGCCCTAAATCGTTCCTTTTGTCATTTTAGGTACTTTTGAGAGGAATTCTGGAAAACATGCATATTCGGACGTTTTTGGAGCATAAAAGTGAAGAAAACGACAAAGTCTCAAAAGATGATGATTTACAACCTGACGGCGTCAGAAGTCACAAGGTGACGCCGTCAGAAAGCCTTGACAAAAGAGTGGAATCCAATTTTCAAATGACGGGCCAGAGGAAATTTGGGAATTAACACCTGACGCCGTCAGGTGTTAGGAAAAGTAGGCCGTCAGGAGTAAAGTTAAAGAGTGACGGCCCAGAAGGGTTTATAAGGTGACGGCGTCAGAAGTGGATCTAGGCCATCCGAGAAACCTAATGGCGGCGAGCTGACGGCGTCAGCCCTTATAACCTGACGCCGTCAGAGTGTAAAATCTATATATAGTTTTCTAATTTTCATTCATTAGTGTGGAACTTTGTGGAGAACTTTTAGGGCAAACCCTAAAGACGAATTTTCTGTACTTTTTAGGGTTTCCAACCCTTGGAACCCTCATGCTTAATTAAAGATAAGTCTTCACTTTAATTCAATCAATATGTCTATGTGTTGGTTGATTATCTCTTTTGCTTGTCTTTTAATTAACATGTGTAGCTAAATTCTCTAGTGTTTGCTTAGATCTAATGAAACCTAACTATTAATTATTGGTTAATTGGTGTGTGTTGTTGTTTGTTGGGATGATTGTTCCATCAATGTTAGGCTCAAGAAAACTGGCCAACCTCCTTTATGGTAACGTGCTTGAACGTCTTGGGAAACATGTAGCCAAGGCATACTAGGCTATTAAGGTAGTATTTAACGCATGAGCCACTGTTTACAACCCCTATGGTTGTGCCGTGCATGGCATAGGGCGAGATAAGAGCTCATAGAATTGGAGAGATATGTATGCCACTCCATGAGTTATTAGGAATACACCCTTCATCCACACAAGTAACATACATATCAATTAACCGGTAAAAGATAGTTAGGGAGTAATGAAGTCTAAGTAAACACAACTTTTCTCCATATAGTTTTCACAACCCAATAGTTTAGTTAATTTATTTTCTTTTGCAATAGTAGTAATTTTGGGTTAGTTAACTAGCAACTAATTCCGCCCACTCGTTCAAAACCGAGATTTTACTTGCTTTCATAAAAATATAAAAATACAAAAAGAATCTTCCTTCACCCTTAGACCTATTAGAGTAGTTTTTCTGTCCTAACGAACACTATTCCCTGTGAGAGAACGATCAATCCCCCGTACTTACCACTATCCTATACTACATCGGTCAGGTACACTGCCTGGTGGGGTTATAAGCCTCTTGAGATCCCTCGAGAGGTAAAACCTGTTGTAAGGTCACAAAACCACGCATCACGGTGTCTCACGGTGGTTGGCGGTGTAGGCGGTGTTGTACGGTGGCGGCGGCTAGGGTTAGCAAGGGAGAGGTGGGAGATGAAGATAATGATAAGATTTGTTAAAATGAGGTGTGTGGTGAGGGTTTTATCCTTAAAGGGACTCATGTTGCCATTTAGCCTAAGGTTGTTGGGGGGGGGCGCTGGTTTTACACAAGGACCATTTATGTAATTTAGTTAAACTTTAAGAGAAACCATTCCCGACCCGTTTGACTTACGAAACGTGCCAATAATTATTTCTAAGTCGCACCATAAGTTTTAAAATAGTTTTTCCGTAAATTTTGATTATAAACATGTATATGTTTGTTTGACGAACAAATTTAGTATATTTCGTATTATTAGGTTTCGTTGTGCCGATGTTGCGTAGTGCGGTTATTATTAAAGAAAAAAAACATGTAATCGAACAAAATTTGCTTGCTGTAAAATATAGTTACAGGGTACCCGCCGCCGCATCGCGCGGGTACCCTGCTAGTTTATAAAAACCTATGAAGTCACAAACTTTATGTTGACACTTTTAGCATGTATTTCTCAGGTCTGTAAGGCGATAGCCTTCATTTGGAGCATTTGAGTCACATGGCATTTTGAAGGCTTTGAAGCACTATATTACCATTCAATAATGTTTTTTAAAATGTTTATGTAACGTAACACTTTGGGACCTCTTATTGTAACCTTGATTTCACTTATCGAATGGTAACTTTTTTAGTCGTTCAATATAACTTGTAACTTTACTTCCATGAAGTAACACCCCTGACTATCTTTTCGCTGCGATCTAATTTTGGGGGTGTTACAGTATTTGCAGTTGGAAAAGTGTAACAATTCATTGCACTTTGAACGGCGCATACACCTTTGTTCTTAATTGTAGATGACGGTGAACTATGAACTTCATAAAACGGTTTATTTGTTGCCAATGTTTTCGGTGCAGTTCCATTTGCAATATACTCAGGTGATGAAACCTTTGGATTCGCACCAATTTGATCTGGAGCATAATTATGTAGCTCGCATTGTCCGGATATAATGGTACACCAAATGCATCTATCAACTTTGTTTTTGCTTTAATTTGAACCTCAAAAATGACCATCTGTTTCGCATGGTTCAGTGGATTCGCATTTGCAATAGTTGCAGATGACGAAACATTTGAATTTGTACCAATTTGATTTACAGCATAACTATCTAGCTGTTGTTTCTGAGAACCATTGTTCGTACAAAATGACGTACCAAGTTCATCTACCAACTTTTTTTTTGTTCTCATATTTAGAAACAATGGTAGTTGAGTAAGTGCTCAAAAATATACTAATAACTATTGCGTATTTGTCGTAATATACCAACGGCAACAATACTTAAGACACACCTAATAATGCTACTTAAACTAAAGGACATGCATCTATTAACAACTCATAAAGAAGCTATCCTACAAATGCAATGTAACATAGGCATTGGACACTTTCTGTAAACAAACTACATTAGGCAACAGAAGTTTTTAATACAGAAAAATAGTCTACATAGTAAATTAGTTTTTGGGCTTTATCAATATTAGCAACCTTTTTTTAAGAGCAATGTTATCCTACATGCAAAAAGCAACAGTAAGGATGAGGAAGGATACGTTAAGCGAAGAAATCAAAGTATTATCTCACTCGTGGATTATTCATAGGATAAACACTCTGGTTCCTGGTTGGTTAGATTGGATAGTTAATCCTTATTCACTTGTAGCTTAACTATATGTCCATTTTCTTTTTCCTTTCTTTCCTCTAGCTTCTTGCTAGAGTGTTAATAAAATTGCTGTTAAAAAAAAAAAAAAAAAAAAAAAAAATGAGGATCATTCATGTGAAGACATAAGCAGCCGACAGAAAATAAATAGGACAATATCAAGAATTTGTATAACGTTTTGGGGCGTTAAACTAACGATTATAGTAACTACTGTGAGGCTATATCTTAACCATTCATGTAATGTCTCCTTAAGTTACACATTCAACATCTTTACATGTTTCAGATAACTTTGCGTTGTAACAATGTAGATCATCTTCAACATTAACCAAGCGTAGCTGCGAAAATAAAAGTAAAATAAATACTGTAGCTAACCTGTTACGTGTTGGCAATCGTCAAGGAGAAGATACAGGTTCTAGAAAGCGTTTTTTTTGTGTTATCCTAGGTTGTTAGGTGAATATGCACGTGTGGTTGAAATAAAAATAAATAAACAAAAAATAAAGGAAACGGGCCGGGCATTACTGGGCTGTCGCGGTAACAAACTGGGCCATAGGTGGACAGAAACTGTAGCTACAAGTGCATTAATTACCGGCATTGTGCTGCACTGTAGGTCGACGACAGTAGACACACGACGTCGTTCCCGCGACAAATAGGATTATTAACAATATCATATTAATTACACCTATCTTAAATCATAATTTTTTTTATTATTATTTATTTATTTATTTTTTTTTTAATTTTATTTTTTATTTATTTATTTATTTTTTTTTTGGGTGGACAAACAACGTGGGGCATGATTACTTTACTTTTTGATGTTTGAGAGCTAAAACACTCCTAAGCCCAATGTGCAATACCACGATGTGCAATACAATGCCAAATATATTATGATGCTTCGGTTTTAACCGTACCATAAATTTTATTATGCAACACTCTATGTCTCTATAGATAGGTATACATGCCATAAGCTACCGTACTTTCTATGAACACCAATAATGAGAAACAAGAAGATAGCTATATGAGCTAAGTGTGAAGTATATATATATATAGATCGATAGAGAGCTTAGGGAGCTCAGGGGAAAGATAGGGTACTTGGCGAGTCGATTCTTACAATATGTTCATCCTCAGCACCAGACTCATCGCTCGAGTAATCCATTTCACGAGTATCATTTGGGTCTGGGTTTTCACGTGGAGCTATTAGACTTTCACTTGCTATTTCTCCCACATTCACGTTCTTTTTCACTGTCATAGAACCTTCTGATTTCACCTTAATGAGCCCCCGGCTCTCGGTTGGTGGTGGGACCCTTGAGTATGACCTGCTGTGAGATGGCTTCTTTGGTGGCTTCCCTTCTCCATTTGGAGAAGCACAAGGACAGTGTCCTTCGATAGATATCTGACGATTAATCAAATAACTGAAGTTAGCCATTGGTGGCCAGAAAAACTCTCAAGTAACAGTAGTTACAAGAGCCTATACATATGTCATTCAAATAGTATAGAAGTTTCAAATATGTTCCACTTAAGTCACCCTAAACCTTTTAGTCACGTTGCTGTGAAATTTTGTTAAATTTTAGTCACATCCTTGTATTACTTCAGGGGTATTTTCTGTAAATCTTATAATGTTCCCTGAACTCCTTTGGGGTATTGGGGTCATCTAATTTATTTACTGACCAAAAGGGTACACAACTTTTAGTGACTATATTGGAACATTGGGGAAACTTGCTAGCTATATATTTTAGACATTTTAAGATGTACTAGCTGACGAGTACCCGTGCACAACAACGGAATTTTATAGCGGCTTAAGTTTCTAGGCGCCGTGTACATTATATGATTGAATACTAGCTTTCCGAGATTATAATGATTGAATAGTTTCCGCTAATAGGTACATAATTAAGTTTCCAGCCGTGTATTAGTTTAGTCGGCCGGTGCATTATTTTGATTCAATATTTCCTTAAATAGATTCAGTTTTTATTTTTCACTTTCAAGAAAAGTTGGGTTTTCCATTATAGATAGTATAGATAAAGGAAATAATGAACATACCATGCTTCCATACATGCTTAGTTGCATTGCTCGAGAAGAGAAGTTGTTTCCATGTTGATCAATCTCACCAGGATGCTCAAGATGTTGCCTAGACTTTGTATGGCGCTGTGGCCAACTCATTAAGCCACTATGCTCTCTTGTTGGGGATCTTGGAGGGTTATCGACACCATGTGATATTAATGAAGATGTTCTCCTTTGAAGGGTTCTACTGGTCTCAAATCCCGCAATGTCAAACATGATCACCCTTGCTCTTGTCTCAACTATGTAGGACGATGCATGATGAGAGAAGCTTGCAACTTGTCACCGACAGGAAACAAAAAAAAAAGAGAGATTAGTCTCAATGTTGTTTCAATATTTATAAGAAAAAAAAAGGAAAATGAATAGAAGTAGAGTGTCGAGAAAAGACAATAGCAGAATGCATCACCAATACCCAAACCCAACCAAATTTGCCCATTCAGTTTGGTTACACGATTCAGGCATACATCCCTATACATATGCATTTTCTGATCTTGCTCATTATAAGAAACTGATAAATTTTCTTACAGAGATGAGATAGAATACAAATCTATAACCATTAAATGTGAAAAAACTGGAGTAATTATCTATTATGTCCAATATTCTACGATGCAACCAATTTAACGGTCAAATATATACTAAAATGTGGAAACAATCACATGACAATATAGGATTTATATTGTTAGAGTGAAAATACTGTAAGTAGCAACCCCCATGAACTTAAAACAGCATGATTTATACTTTAAGGTCATGAATATGCTAGATATTTATTTCTTTTTATAACTTTAAGGTCATGAATATTTATTCTTTAATTTAAGCTTGTAGGCACAGAAAATTGAGTCAAAAGAGAAGTTACTTCGTCTTTGCAACACTTCAATATAAGCTTGCAGGTACAAAAAATTGAGTGAAATGAAGCGTTGCTTCATCTTTCACAAGACTAATAAAATATGGCAGTCTATTGACCCCAAAATGTGGTTCCAAACAAGAAACCAACTAGGATTTCCCAGTAACATTTGGGGTGTTCAAATTTGTCACACTGCAATGATTATGAATATGGCAATTTCAAACATAACTTTTAAGAGAAACTATATCATAGCAGGATGCATCATAACCTACACAAGTAAGGTAAAAAGAACATAGTAAACTAATATCCCAAAAGTAAATGTTCAAGATGCAAATGGATTTTGAATTACCTGCTATTTCTGACACTCGGAAACTTTGGTCACCATATGAAGGGAATAGAGCAGCTGGTGCAGTAATAAGTTCTAAAGTACCGTGGGTTTTGATGAATCCTTCTAATAATAGACCAATCATATATTGAGGTATTTCAAAGCATTCTCCAGTTATGTACGTGCTCATAGTGGATCTTTCTGCTACAAGAGTCCTTAAGTCATGCATTGCCATTTTCTCAAAGATTTGAGGAAGCAAAAGCTTTGACAGTATAATTGAGCTTTCCTGTGATGATAATAGTTTTAACAACGTTAACATCTTCCTTTAAAACATAATAAAACAAAGGATAATCATGACAAACAGGTCAACAAGAAAAAAAATGCGGAGTAGTGAAAATCAAGTACATTATATCTAAAAGATGCCGAGCCACTTCACTATTTGCTTTTAATATAATAGAACAAATGCTGGCAATGATAAAATGATTTGAAGAAGAATTCCATCTAACTTTCATTTCACCTTACCTGCCACAGAAAATCTTCAACTGCATGATCTGTTCCAAGCACTGACAATATCCTTTCAGCTTCAATAAAGAAACCAAGTACCACAGAATCAGTAACAATGTCACATATGTAAGGCTTTCCAAGCAGCACCTCATATAGGCCCAAAGTACTTCCGTGTGCAAATGTTGGATGCAAGGAGTCCTTGTTTCTTATTTTCTTGCTTGCCCACTTTTAGAAAAATACAAATACAAAAATTGTTAATTGAGCTTCATCATATATGATTTAAACAAGTAAGAAGTTGTTTCTCACAGATTTATTACCTTCACCACACCATTAGAAATCAACCAAATGCCGTTTGGTTTGGATCCCTCGCTATAAAGGGCCACGCCACGCTGTTTCATTGTCTCTTTGGTGGAACCCACTATCTGTTCACGTACTACTGATGGAAGGGCTCCCAACAAAGGATTGGCACTAATAAGATCATGTGGTTTTGGAATCTTAACTAAAGGAGGATTTCGTAGAAGTTTCTTTATGTCGGTCTGCATTGTAATTAAAAAATAAATACTTTATGTGGAAGCTTAAACACCTAAATACTAAATGACGAGTATACTTGTGAAGGAATACCTGAACAGCATCATGAAGATGAACCAATTCCTTTTCCTCTAATAATCCAGACTTTTCAAGATCTTGAACATATTCAATTAGATGATTGAGCACCGAATATGTCACTTGCCTTGTTTTCAAGACACATAAAACCTAAAAGAGTTTATCATTATTTATCATTAAGAATGAATATCAGACGCATCTATGTAAGTCGAATTATTTTATTAAAAGAAGTAATGTGATACTCGTACTTGATATCTTAATTCTTAATATACCATCTAGGGGTCAAATTAAAAATCTAACATAATGTGTGCGTACAATAGTACCGCATATATATAACTGATGGAAGCCATTAATCTCTAATTCAGAGTACATAATAATAGAGACAGAGGATGGGCTCAAGCTTTTTTGTTACAGCAAAAATGGCAGTGGCAAGGAGAAATCCATCCCAGCTTTGAGAGGACAGAAAACGCTATTATCTTTCAAAGGTAAAGCTTCTTTTCTATCTAACTGACTCACATTTTGGGGTATTATATTAGAAACCAGGCCATGTCATTGCATACCACAACATACTTTTCCTTCATGGTTGGTAATCGGGGAAAAGCTGAAGACACAAGACAGTCGAAGGCATGTGATCATAGCCTTTATGTAACATGTGTTTTTTGTAAAACCCAAAGAAAATCACATCCACACTTGTTCTTTGATTGTTCATGCTTCGTATCCTAAACACGTATGGAACTACACGAAAGATTACGCCCAGATGCAAGGGGCAGCGACCCAGGTGCAGCAAATTGTGAGTTTTCTGTTAACCAAGATGCAAAGGAAGGTCAACTATAAGTATTGTTAGAAGACTCACCTTCTCAGTAAGAATCTACTACATTTGGCATGTTGGATATATGAGATATTACTCTCACAAAAAATTGTTCACAAAAATTTATTACGACAAAGTATAAAACAACTCTCGTTAATATGAAACAATTGTCACTCAAAAAATTCTTTATTTAAAACTTGAAATGTATTTCTTTTGTAGGCAACTGGTACATTATTTCACTTCAACTCTACTAGCTTATATAGGCCAAACATTATACAACTATTACAAAATAGTTGGTCAGAGATCAAATTGATCAGCCGTATATCTAGCTTCTTGTTTTCCACATGGTGTTGAATCAATGTGGTAAAAGCAAAACATTATTTTTCCTCTTTTAAAAACATGTGTAAACTATTACTTTCTCAAGCATCAATAGTTGGGCTTGACTTATTTTAAAACGTTTCTTTTTTCTTTTCGTCGGCATAACACATTAGTTTACA